>APFE031236144.1:504-16981 GCA_000404065.3 Pinus taeda | reverse complement strand
GGGATCCAGTGGGAAATCTCTGTGTATATGTGTTTTATGTGTTATGCTCTCACATTTTTATTTTTCCTGTGATTTAGAATTCATATGCAGGTAATTTCTGTATGGGGTTAAAACCTACACAAACAAAAGAACTATCAGGTATGATTTTTTTATCCTCTGGTGATACATTTCTCTGTCCATTTGAAGATGATGAAAGTGACAGTGAAACAACTGAATTTTCTCTTATGGGTGAAAAAGAAAGATATCAAATAGAGGCATAATTCAAAATGCCCACAAACAAAATTAGATATCAGCAAGATCTATTGGACAAAAGGGAGTGTGCCTCCAAGGAAGAAGCTACCAGACTAAAAGCTCAACTGGAGGAAGGAAACAAAGTAAGGAAGCAGTACAAGGAAAAGGAAGATCAATGTCAAAAGCTGCAGGATAAAGTGACATCATTAAGAAATGAAGTAAATAAAAGGAGCACAACAATTAAGAAACTTAAAGATAGATCCAGTTACTATGAATGTCTTGAAGCTAAGATCCTCTCTCTAAAAGAAGATCTTGAAAAAACAAATAAGCAGAATGAAGAACTACTCCAAGCTCTTGAAAAACAAGAAAACGAAGTTCTTGAACTAAGGCAACAGATGGAAGAAGGAAGAAAAGCTGAAGAAATCGTGAATAAACGGTATCTTGAAAAGGAAGAGCAATATCAATTTGAGGTAAATATCCTAAAAAGTAAATTAGGAGAAAAGGATAAGCTTTTACAATTTCAAGATAGTACCAAGATTTTGGATGATATTCTTAGTAGTCAAAGGTCCCCTTCCATCAAAACTAGTCTTGGTTTTTATGAATTTTTTGAAGGTGAATCTAGCTCACAAAGTGAGGCAAGGAACTCTAATGAAAAATCTGAAATGCTCAACAAGGAGATGAGACGTCAATCCCATCAACAACCAAGGAAAGAAATTCTTCAAAGAAAATCTTTTACTCCTAACAATGGAAATGATAGTCAGTTATTTCCTCAAATCAATAACGTTGAATGTTTTATATGTCATAATATTGTACATGTTGCAGCAAGATGTGGAAGTAGAATGGTTCAAGACCATCACACAAAAAGATCATCAGCTTGCAAGTACTTTAAGGGATATTGTTTTTCTTGCAATATGTTCGGTCACAAAGCCATTGACTGCTATAGAAGAAATATGAAACATGTAAGATGTTATGCATGTAACAAGCTTGGACATATAGCAAAGGAATGCAGGAGAATATATTGGGCACCATACCAAAAGGAGAAAACATCATCACACTCGAAGATATGGAAGAAGAAGGAAGTACAGTCAGAAAAACGTGGCATAGCACAATGTACAGACATGACAAACTCCAGAGAAGCTGAAAGTATGAAACTTCAATGTTCTAAATCTCATATGCAAGTTTCATGAAGAAAAATCACGTATATACGTGAGTTCAAAGCTGCACAGTCGCGTATATGTAGTTTGAAAAAATTGATGTGGAACAGTCTCAGAAAAACTGATGTGATATGATTCAGACAATTATCAGTTATCTTTTCTGTCGTAGATGACTACAGTCTATGGATATTATTTAGAAGTGTTTTGATCCTAGAAATTTGTTGATAACTTGATGTATATCTGATTGATGATGATGCCTTGATACTTCTTATTGAAATATGCAATGATCAGATCTGACAGTGAACAGGTGGAACAAGTTCAGTGGGAGAACATGCTATGTTTCTAACAAAGCATTGTTGGCATTATGTTTAGAAGTCTTTTCAATGATGATGATGCTTATGTGGCTAAAGTGTTTAAATTGATATATCTTTCTATGTGACGGTTATAAGTTTCCCGTGATGAAATCTCATATGATACTTGTATTGATTGGGGTTACATAGTTGTTATTCAAATCAGATTTATGGATGACTGTGGATGACTTTTTGATGATGTATACAATACATATATGTTGCTTACATGGTGATCTTCATAAGGACAAGGAGAAGTACAAAGCTGAGTACACAACTTCATTAATTGATGATGAGCCACTCATTTCTTCTATGTTTTTTTCATCATGCCTTCAAAGATGCATAAAGTTCATATGGTGCAGTTATGATACAAGATTCCTATAGATCTTGACTCTCACACAGTTGAGGATTGTTGTTGTTGTGATATCAACAAATCTTGACAAATGACCATGAGCTTATGGTTTGCTAGATACATATTCATATCTCTTTGATGGATACATGGATGATTACTTAAGTTGCATATTGTTGGTTGGCCAAGAGAATGGTGTTATTGTAGGTCGCATGAAGACATAGCTATTTGAAGACATGGATTTTAAAAGACATGGATTACTTAACCACCTAATGATGATGAGTTCTTATCTTATGATGATAGTTTGACACTCACATATGTTGATTATCATGGTTGATGATTATCATATTTGGGATGTTCCCGAGTGATGATACATGGTTGATATATTGAAGGTCCTAGTGGAAAGATCATGCAGTTCTTGATGATGATGTGAAAGATCATAATGTGATGACTATGGTGTTTTCACATATGATATGGTGTGAATGATTTCGTGTTACTACTTGGAGATATGACATATGATGAGTTGATTCATGGAAGGTTATGATAAGGCTCTTTCTACTAAGGAAATGAAGCAAGTTGATCTTGATGAGATCAAGAGGATGAGTTGATATCTATATGTAGACATACTTTGTCACAGGTTGATGAACATATACAGGTTGCTGGTTTGGATGTTGACAAATGCTTATGGTGCAAATCATACATGGTGTATGATAGTTGTGGTCTTGTTTAGACATTTGGTATCTATTATAAATGTCATGTATATCATTCGATGTAAAGGGCATATAAAGACCCATGATGTAATAATTTGTCTCTATCTGTCATAGTCTTTTGATGAGTCCTTTTTGGTCATATGATGTAATTTCTATCATGTATAAACAATTGGTATATCCCCACTTGGTTGGGAGGATGAGTCAATTTGGTATATCCCCACTTGGTTAAGAGATTGATGTATGTATGAGTCTTTGGTGATAGGAGGGTCAAACTCACATAGTCGAGTGATAGAGTCATGTTATTCTTTTGGAAAATATTTGCAGACTCTACATGTGCTCAGGGGGAGCATGGATGATATAGTGCATCTCAGCATGTACAAAAGGGGGAGTTTAATCAGAAAATTCAGCATGTGCTTACGGGGAGAATGATCAATGTTCATATTCAACTGTTCAGATATGGAAGTCTTCTTTTTGGTCAGCCCTTTGCTCTTGATGTCAAAGGGGGAGAATATCCTGGTCCACCCTTTGCCCTTAATGTCAAAGGGGGAGAGTATTTTGGTGTTGCGTGTTATCTTTAATAGTTTCTGCAGCTTGTGGTAATCAACACCAACATAATTTCCATCAAGTCCAAAGGGGGAGATTGTTGGCATTATGATGTATGTGTTCCACTTGATGGCAACCCACTTGTAGCAGAACAACTCAATTGTATATGGTAACTAGATGAATCTACAGAAGAGATATCAGATGTGACAGAATGCATGATAGTAGTGTTTACAAATGTGATGAAATGTAGGGCAGCTTCAATGAATCAGTTCAGAAAGCTACTCACTCAGATGAAAGATCACAGTATAGTAGGTAAACAACAAAGAATTATAGATCAGTCTTCACAAAATGAAGAAAAAGTGGCATACATAGGTTCACCATTGACCAAGTTGTGTATACACGTAGGATCACTATATACAAGTTGTGTATAAGTACGCATGCACTCTCACAGAAGGAAAAGCACGTATACCTTGGAAAACTAAGTTTTTGGTCCGAAGTATTTGCTCCATGGTATTTTGATCCATGGTATTAGTCCATGGTATTTGGTCTGAGGTATTGACCCTAGGTATTTGATCCAAGGTATTAGTCCTAAATGGTTTTGGTCCATGGTATTGAGAAAGGCCTAAAACTATATAAGGAGGAGAAGATCATTAGGCTAAGAGGAAAAGCATTGAATATTTGATGAAGTATGAGATCTAGTATGTAGGTTATGGGTTTATGATGCTCTACTTGATCTAAACCAAGGAGGAACCTTAGCGGTTGATGGAGGATAAGATCTAATGATGGATCGGGATCTTAAGACTTGAAATGAACTATCTTTATATGGTTTAATCATGTATAATATAGATCTGAATACTGACGCATGTTTTATTCTATAAATGTTGTGATTTGAGATAACTGCAAAATTATGAATTAATATTTACAGATGTATACGCTGGTTGTCTTTGGTAAAAGCGCGTATACACGCAGGTTTGAAACATCAAAGTAGTGTATACCTTATGAACTATGATTTTTGAAGTTACAATTGGTTCTGGTTGTTGATGCAGAGTTCTATGTTTTTTTTTTATGTTATGGTTATTGCATTCTAGTAACAGTGTTCAGATTGATAGTGATTTGCTTTAGTGATGATGGATGATGGATCGGGATCATAATGACTTATCATTATGTGATCTAATAGGCTAAATCTAGTTGTTAACACATGTATTATCCTTTATATGTGATGATATGGGTAAGTCTGAAGTTGAGAAGTGCAGCGAAATTATAAGTAAGTATTTGCAGATCTATATGTTGGTTCGCTTTGATGACATTGTGTATACACACTGGTTCGGCTCCTCCAAGTTGCGTATACACTCTGATGCATGGTTTTGAGATTACAGTTGGTTTTGAATGATGATGCAGTGTTCTGGGTTCAGATCTGTGTACTGGTTATAGTGATCTGTCTATTCCAGCTGATTGATTTAATTTGATTCAGTTGTGTCAGATATTCATGGATTGATTGAGTCAGCTGTGGTTGATTCAGAAAGTGATGATTCAGTTTCAGTGATTAGTTGATGCAGATGTATTTGATGGTTGTATTACAGTGGTGATTGAGTTTGAGCTTCAATGTTGTTGATGGGTCCAGTATGAAAATTGGATGAAACGTGGCCTTCAAATTATGGTGTTGTGTTCTAGGAGTATCTAGTCTGAAAATTTATGAAACGTGATCCCTGGAGGAAGAGAGATGGTTGTAGCCTTCTGTAGGTTGGTGCCTACGTACTAGTAAACATATCGGCTAGTACAAGAGCTAGGGGATTTTAGCTCCCTTCCAGTAGAATATGGAGAACGAGAGAAGGTAGTAGCCTTCTGTAGGTAGAAGCCTGTGTATTGGTATGAGTCTGCACCAGTACAATGTTGTAAACAGATTTTCTTATTATTAAAAGAAGATAGAGATGACAACAGCAGGTGGTTTTCACCCACATTGGGTTTCCACCTTAAATCTTGGTGTTCATGTATGTTTCTTATGTGTGATGATTCATTATGTTATTAACTACACATGGTTACTGTTTAATGTTTAATAAAGTACTGATGCACAGATTAAAGATCAACATATGATGAATTAACTGAATCCTTAGTTTGTTGGATATACGCTTGTTTCCTTAAACACAATTGCATGTACAAGCGGGTTACCTTCACTAAAGTAGCATATATGAATTTGAGTATGAAAAGAAAAAGATTTATGATTTGACTAATACTGATTCACCCCCCCAGTATTATTTCCAACAAACCTGACAGCCTCCCATGTCTGATGAAAATAAAGATGAGGGGGCAGGAGATCCTTTCAAAATGTTGCTTGAGGAAGCCCTTGAGCAACAGAAGAATGCGTTAATGCATAACTTTTCCCATATCCTTCGGCAGCTACCCACAGGCGACGCATATTCATCTAGTAGCCACTCTGGAGGCGCCACTCATTTTAACGTAAAAGTTAACTTTGATATTTCCATATTTGAAGGCTAGATAGATGCAGAGGATATAGATAGATGGTTAGACCTGTTGGAAGGATATTTTTTAGTTCATGACTTTTCCAATTGGGAAAAGATTAATTTTGCAGTTCTCAAATTCGCCCCACATGTCAAGGATTGGTGGGGAACTTACTATGAACAAAAGGACGAGATGGGATCCTTGTTATAGATCCATTTGGTCACATCACTCCCATCATTCAGATTAGTGTTTTATGGCTCATCAAACCCTAATTTTAGTTACTACATGCCCTAAACAAGTCAACCTTTTGAATGCCTCCTTCCCAGACAATTTCATGGCCTGAAGACATCCTGAAATGACCTCTAGAGGGACCAGCATAGGTAGGCCCATGCAAGAGTGCACTGCAGATCAATTAAGTCCATGCGAGGGTGCTCTGCAGAGCACTTAGGCCCACTTTGACCTGCTTTGGGCGAGTTTGAGAAAAATTCACATAGGATTTGGGGAATATTCTTATCTTCTGGAGCCTTCTAGAAGATTCCCACACTTATCATCTCCTATGAGCTCGAAAATGGATGAGGAATGAGTTATGATACCTCCTATCCTCTCATCCCTTCCTCCATGGAACTAATTCTAAGTATGGAAGGCCATTTAATGCCCTCATTGATGACAAAACCTCCTCCATCTTCCTATAAATTGATCACTCGCCTAAGTGATTAGGGGCTGGACTTTGATGATTGTAAGGAGATAATGTTAGTTTGAAATTGAGACTATTGTAACTATCATTATGCTTCCAGATTTTCATGCTTATGATGTGATGCAGATGGAACCAAAGCTAGAGGAGTGACTTCAAATCAGGCTTCATGGTTGTAAATCTTCCTTCTATTCAATAAAGTATTTGCACCTTTTTCCATATGTTTATCTTGATATGTGATGCTTATATGTGTGAATGTATCTAATTCCATTTACTTGTAATCAATAGATCTTTTGCTTTGATTGGTTCTTTGTCTTCTGTTCATGTTTACAAGTACTTCTCAAGCGTGTTAAGTATGGGAAGGAGCGACAGGATCGATACAAAGGAGACAAGAGGAAAGTGAAAGTACAAGTAGGTCCTCTCATTCTCTTTGTCTTATCTATTATTTATAGAAAAAGGTTAAAGTTCTTTAAATTGTTCTTCTAGATATGGCTACTTATCTAAGGAATTAGTATTTATCTGTAGATACCAAATTCTTCATAACAAATTGGCGACCATACTAGGAAAAAATAAATTTTCCAAGTAGCTTATACACATTCTAGGACACTCTAACAGACCTTACTTCCTTTCATTGGTTGTATTTCAGCCTTGTTTAAGTGAATTATGGTCAAAAATTGTGTTTATTTGCCTCTTAAAATGTCTTACTGTCACCAATGTAAGATTGTGAGGGACACAGTGCACGGCAAAGCACCCTTGGCTTAGGGATAGTGCTCTGAAGTGTGTTGTCTCCGATTCAAGGTTGCGTTGATCCTCCTTGAGTCAGTTTTTGACCTTTGGATAGGGTTTTTCTTACCAAATCTCTTCTGTTTGATTACTTATTGAATGATCAATGAATGTCATGTCTTTAGAACCAAGATTGTATCTCCTTTTCTAGCCCTACTTTGACTTGATATATTAATGTTTCTTAAATGATTTCTTTGTCATTATCAATTCATTTTCAAAGTTAGATTATGGTTGATTAATATTTGTTTGAAAGAAAGTGTCGTAAAAGTCTTCTTTTCTTCGAAACAGAACTGTTGTAAAGTCTTCGTTCTTGTAAAAATATTGATTGATTGTATGTGCATTAGTTTCCTTTTTGTTCATCATAACATTAAGGGAATCGAAAAGAAAAACTTGCATTGTGCATTGAAAAATTTTGTGCGTGCTCATAGGAATAGTTTATGGAAATTTCATTAGATTGTGCTCTTTGCTCTTTGATCAAAAGAAATATGATTGCTCTATCCCTATTAGCTAATATTTTCATTGTTAAAATGAATGGAAATAATGCTTATCATATTAGTTGCATTCTAGGAATTGAAAATACATCACGTGGTGAAATTTGAAAGGAAAATTCCTAAGCAAGATCAACTTAAAATCAACATCAATTTACCTAATGGAGAAGTGTCATCTAACGCAAAACATTTAAATGTTCTAGGCTAGAGATGTGTTCCGGCGTCGTAAAACATAGCAGTTGTTGCTAACTTGTATGAAATACATCCCGAGTGTGATGCCTCATTCCAAGTACGTGAGTATATTGTAGCTCGTCCATGTACCTTCAGGTATATAGGGCGGTGTTACAATACGTAAAGTATATGGGAATGCTCTCATTGCATGGTTTTGCATTAGACAATGCTAATACAGATTGGGCCTCCATGTACTTTCGAGTATATATGGGAAGACAACACTAGGTTTCTATCCATCCTTAGGTAACTAAGTCGGCTGCCTTGTACAATGTGATACACCGAACATAGAATTCGGGGAAATTTCTTTCCCGTACTTCTCGGTTCACCGGGAGGTATTGTGCAGTTCACAGTTGCTTGGTAAACCTTTTGCCTAGATTATCCCTCTTTTGTTTTGTTATGTTACTTTGATTAAAATAAAATTAATTAACCACGGATAACATCCTCCATGCTCTCTCCTTATTTTATCTTAGGTTGAGACATATGGCGACAAATCCAGAGTCCACCAATCAAGGAATTCCTTTTGATGGGAATCCTAGTCCTTTTCCTCCTTCTAGAAATATTGGTGCTCCTTATATGGCTACATTATCCCTTCTAGGATTTACCATTGGTTTTCCAGTACGGTTGTTTTCAACCTCCTTGGTTCAAAATGTCGTGATTTCTCTACAATCGAGTACTCCTCCAATTGGAAACAATCAACCTCCAGTTGATCCTAAAGTTGACCCTTTGCCTTCTTCGTTGGTTGTTTCTTCCTCCCCTTCTTCTTCTTCGCCTGGTGAAAGTATTGATACTAGTAATCAGGTGGCTCAGAAGAAGAAGAAGAAGAAGCCAATTTAACAGGGGGGCAACCAAGCAACCATTGCTTCGAATGCAAATTCCAATGAGAAACCATCCAATAAGCCTAACAAAATTCAATATCCATACAAACTTTGTATGGGAGACCATCTTCTTCGAAATTGTCTTGATATTCCTTAGATCTTAGAAGAATGGTCCTCTCGTTCACATCGTCCTATGTCATCAACTTCTAGAGATCATGTTTGTGACACACCATCAACTAGTGGTAGTAAATTTCATGGAAAGAAGGTTAGAGTTAAGTTTCGTGTAGGTTATGTGAAGGGAATCACCCCATTCACCTTTGTCCCTATCTGGATGAAGCCAAAAAAGTGTTGGATAACCGTCCTGCTTCACCGCAATGACTTCCATTCGGTTATAGGAGACTATCCCTTAATCCTTCACTAGTTGATGAATTGACTGACCCAAATCAACCGTTGGTAAAGCTCACTCTCTCTGAATGTGAATTCCATGAGTATATACCTGACTCATCACAGGTCAAGGTAATAGTTGACCTGATTTCACCTTCAATTAATCATACCTTTCCCATAGAGGGTGACTATGATACCACTCAGGTTCTTTTCATTTCTTCAAATTCCAATGAGCTTGGAGGCAACCTTCTTGTTCCATCAAGACATGAGGAAAATCCTCCTGTTCTTTAACTCAAGGGGGTAATTCTCCTGTTCTTACGATACCCCCTCCAAGTAGTCTGGTCACTTCCTTTTATTGGAATCGACTGGCAGGATGTCATCTTCCTTCTTATGTGCCTTTCCAGATCATAGTATAGGTTTATAATATGATTGTATATGTGAGTACCTTTCCTCCACTACTTGGCAAGCACTCAATTTGCCGCCACTTGTGCCTGTTACCCAGAATCTGTTGGCTTTTAACAGAGGAACCAGTCAACCATTAGGGATCCTTCCTCAGTTGCCTATTACTTTGGGAGGAAAAATTGTTTACCTCAATGTGATGGTATTCCCAGGCCCTTTATATTACAATTTACTTCTTGGGCACGACTATGCTTATGACATGGGAGCTATTGTTTCAACACTCCTTCAAGTGATGTGTTTCTCGCATGAAGGCAGCATTTTCACCGTTGACCAGCTTTCATTTCCCGGTCCAAATATGGCTTCCAGTCAACCATCTTTCCTAAATTGTCTTGTTGTCCCAATGGTGTCTACCCCACCACGGGTCAATTATGTGCAACCCATTCCATGCCTACATCAATGAACGATCAATTATGTGATGTTGTACATTATGTATTGGGGGCATTGGAACCAAATCTTGGATTCCTTGTTACAGATCCCTTCTAGAGCATCGTTCTCCCTTCATATGAGAACCTCTTGGAAGTCATGACCTATTATGGGTCGTGAACAAGAATATGAGCATAGTTCCTTGTCTTGTATCAAGCTCGTTAAAAAATGAAACAAGGAATATGAGGATAGTTCCTGGTCTTGTGTCAACCTCGTTAAAAAATGAAACAAAGGGTATGAGCATAGTTCCTTGTCTTGTGTCAAGCTCGTTAAAAAATAAAACAAGGAACATGAGCATAGTTCCTTGTCTTGTGTCAAGCTCGTTAAAAAATGAAATGAGGAATATGAGGATAGTTCCTAGTCTTGTGTCAACCTCGTTAAAAAATGAAACAAAGGGTATGAGCATAGTTCCTTGTCTTGTGTCAAGCTCGTTAAAAAATGAAACAAGGAGTATGAGCATAGTTCCTTGTCTTGTGTCAAGCTCATTAAAAAATGAAACAAGGAATCTGAGCAAAGTTCCTTGGCTTGTGTCAAACTCATTAACAAATTAAACAAGGTCCGCTAGAGCAAAGTTCCAAGTCGAGTCTTTGAGTAGATCTCTAAAATCCCAGTCAACTCTTTCACTTGATCTTGTAAATTAACCTTCATTCCATCCATCTGATAGCCATGAGTAGTCTACTTAGGTGAATGTAATGAAGCTTGGGGGGCATGCACCTAGAATCGAGTCATCATGTTGGGGGCATGTAAACCAATCTCAAGCATAGTTTTTGTTTCAAGCTTGTGTAAAAATGAAACTGAATCCAAGCATAGTTTTTCGTTTCAAGCTTGTGTAAAAATGAACCCATTTCCATTTTAACCCTTGTGATTTCCATTCTATCGGCGTCTTCTATCAGATGAGCCTTGGTTTTTCTCCTTCCATCGTCATTATCTGCTTGGCCGATCATATGCTTTCACTTGGTTGTTTTACCCTTTTTGAGGAACAATTGCAATGAGTGGTCTTATTAGCTAGCCTCTTCACATAAATCAACATGTTCTGAGAAGTTCCAAAATCACCAAAACCAGTTGCTATCCTAGACACCACTAGTTCCTCAAAGTGTAGTCCTCTTTAAGCTCTTTTCAGACTCTCAAAATATGAAAATATTGTCGAGCACTTGTCCTTTTTAGCTCGTTAACGGATTGGAAATGACATATACTCAGTATAAGTTTAACCCTTTTTGGGTTGAGATAGATTATTTACGAAAAAGGAATACGTTGACCGAACATGGTTAATAGGTTCTCTCTCGTATTGTTTTACGCTTTTTCAGGCTTGAGAGACAAATATACAAAAAAGAATTTGTGTAGTTTTCTTTTCGTCCCTTTTCAAACTCTCTAAACATGAAAAGGACCAATTTATCTTTATCGTTAAACTCGTTAAAACATCAAATAGCGACAAACTTGTCAATCATCACAAGACCGAGTTTCACGTTCGCTAGACTCGTTAAAACACCACATAGCAATGGATTCACCCGAACGGTGGAATTATACAACAAGCATATATTATCCTCCTCAAGATTGATAAAAATAAAGAGGTATTGGTCAGCAATGACTTTGGAAAATGGAAAAAGGGGTAAACCACTTTTGGTAGCAGGTCTCTCTTGAACATGACACTTTCACTTCATCACCGTGACTATTTAGGTTTGTTTATTAGCTTGATGGTTATCATACCATCCATCACTTTGTTTTGGGTCAATGATACCAATTCATTTCAGTGTCGCCGACATGTTCAATAGAAGTCATTTAGTCAAAATTCATTCTTTGCAATACCATAAACCTTCATTTTCATGACCACCATTCCTGAACCTTGTGTCGTTAGTCAAATTCTGTCTCCAAAATCATTACATTCATTTTGTGTCATTGATGTGGGATACATCAAGGCCCTCCTGCAACAAGTCACTTCTTGTTGACATCAACACATTATCCAAGAAGTTGACTTAGAAACACCCTTCCAGTACCTTGAGGCTTGCATACATCAATGGCAAGTTTCTCTCTTCCGGCGATAGGTTGACATCACTTGCCTTCGACCGAAAGACTTTGTATGATGTTTGACATCAAAACATCCATTCACACCATGCAGAATGTACTACAGTACCTCGAGGATCATTATCATTATCAGTAATTTCTCTCACGTCTGTTAATGGCTTACATCATTGGCTGGTAATCGGATGGTGTCTTCCCATGTTCGACTTCAGATCACATATTCACATGGTCAGACTCTTTCTTGAGTGAACGATTGAACGAGCTAGAAGACCCTAGATCTAGTTTCATCCATCTGGGCTACGATTTCAGGAAATGTACCAAATCAACCGTACAATGGCTTTACATTGATGGTCATTCTGATTATGGGTCTATTTTTGTAGATGATTGTCCATGTACTTGTAATGAAAGTTTATATGTTGAGCATGGGTATGCCTTCCCTCAGCAATTCATGAGAAAAATCAAAATATCATGATATTATGTATTGTAATCGATGCAGGTCACCACCCACTTCAGAACCTCCTCATCACATAGTACAGCATTTCACTGAACATTAACATCTTTTTACTTCATGCTTTAGGGGGGAGTTGTTACAAATCCATTTGGGCACATCACTCCCATTGTCTAGATCAATGTTTTAAGGCTCATCAAACCCTAATTTCAGTTGCTACATGCCCTAAACAAGTCAACCTTTTGAATGCCTCCTTCCTAGACAGTTTCATGACCTAAAGACATCCTGAAATGACCTCTAGAGGGACCAGCATAGGTAGGCCCATGCAAGGGTGCACTACAGAGCAGTTAAGTCCATTCCAAGGTGATATGCAGAGCACTGAGGCCCACTTTGACCTACGTTGGGAAAGTTGGAGCGAAATTCACATAGGGTTTGGGGAATATTCTTATCTTCTGGAGCTTTCTAGAAGATTCCCACACTTATCACCTCCTATGAGCTTGAAAATGGATTAGGAATGAGTTAATATACCTCCTATCCTCTCATCCCTTCCTCCATAAAACTAATTCTAAGTATGGAAGGCCATTCAATACCCTCATTGATGACAAAACCTCCTCCATCTTCCTATAAATTGAGCACTCATCTAAGTGATCAGGGGCTAGACTTTGATGATTGTAAGGAGATAATGTTAGTTTGAGAATTGAGACTTTTGTAAGTGTCATTATGCTGCTGGATTTTCATGCTTATGATGTGATGTGGATGGAACCAAATCTGGAGGAGTGACTTCAAATTAGGCTTCATGGTTGTAATTATTCCTTCTATTCAATAAAGTATTTGCACCTTTTTCCATATGTTTATCTTGATATGTGATGCTTATATGTGTGAATGTATCTAATTCCATTTACTTGTAATCAATAGATCTTTTTCTTTGATTGGTTCTTTGTCTTCTATTGATGTTTACAAGTACTTCTCAAGCGTGTTAAGTATGAGAAGAAGCGACAGGATCGATACAAAGGAGACAAGAGGAAAGCGAAAGTACAAGTAGGTCCTCTCATTCTCTTTGTCTTATCTATTGTTTATAGAAAAAGGTTAAAGTGCTTTAAACTGTTGTTCTAGATATGGCTACTTATCTAGGGAATTAGTATTTATCCATAGATACCAATTCTTCATAACAATCCTCATTGTTTTCTGTCACATCCACTTGGAATTCTTTCCGATATGCCATCAAGAAATAATATTACCTAGTCAGGATCTATGAAGATAAATACATAAAGTGGACCACACAATGTAGTAATATCATTTCCCAGACTCGAAAAATTGTTTTCTTTATGATTTTCCCTCACGGAAAAAATAACATTGTGGCCACGGCCTCTAGACATGGCTCATTCGCACAATAGCAGCAGATGGACAAGGTTTTGGAGGATTACATGAATATATTCACGTCACCCATAAGGGGTACCTCTACACTGTCGAGTCAAGCACTTTTTTGATCTGACATCGGGTGTGTCGCTACCCAATGGACCGATCTATTGATGATCTATTCTAGAGAACAACGAAATCAAGAGGCAGATTCAGGAGTTGTTGCAGAAATTACACATCAGGCCAAGTTCAACACCCTATGGGAGCCCGATCGTGTTGGTATAGAGAAGGATGTGTTGAAAATGGCAACAAGAAATGCTAAAAATAGCAGTTTGGGTACCAGTGCTGGATTGGGCAACAGGGAATGAAAAATGGAAGTGCTAAAAATAGAATTGCTATTTTTTGTAGTTCAAGATGGATTCCTATTTTAGTTAGTCCCTAGACTAAACATAGAAAGTAAAATTCGATTTTGAACTTAACAGTTGTTTGAAAATAAATAAATTAATTCTCCATGAGTTAATTAGTTGTGAAAAATCAAATGTGAAGTCTATGTGAGGACATGCAATAGTTTCTCTATTAATTGAGGAATTTATCCATCAGTTAAAGAGATAAGGATGAGTTCTAATTTGAGTTGTAATTAGTTGGCTCAGTTAACTGAGTCAAGTCCAATTATATTTGACTTAAATAGTTTGTTTAAATTAATTAAGTTTAGTTAGTTAATGCATGCTAGCATATAACTACTGCACTTCAGATAACTGAAGATTCTATCATGAATAACTCATGCATGTCAATTCAGATAGAGACCCAGTTGAGATCAAAGAAGGGACAGGGTACTATCAGTTGGATGAAATTTTTCCTATAAAGGAAGCTCATCCATGGATGAGGATTTATCTCCTTCAGGATTGCGTAGTTGGATCAGAGGTTAGTGAGTCTGTGAAGAGGCCAATTCACACAAGTGGCTACAGTAGACCCCAATCAGAATTGCGCAAAGAAATAGGAGGCTTGGAGGGTAGAACAAAGGTTAGATAGAGGCCTTTGACTATCTAGGAGAAGCAAAGGTATTGTAGAGAGAGCAGGATAGCTTTTGAGCTGATTCTTTTTGTAATACTGGCTATATTTCCACTTGTATGATAATACAGAGTTGGGGTTTTAGGCTGAGGCTTTCCCCAAGTAAATTCTTCTATGTTATGTGTGATTGATTTCTCCATATTAGTTATATGTGTTCTTATTGATGTTGCTCATGTTCGATTAAGCTTCCGTGAAATTTGTTGTAGAAGTAGATCTTATATTTTGCTTTAGTCTACTGCATAATTTGGTGATCTACAGGTGGGAATTTCTACATGGCATCAAAGCAAAGGTGATCAAGGAAGAACAATATACAAGAAGGGAGAAGTTGAAGTTTGTGAGTCCTTAATATCGAAATCGAGTTCTTATTACATCTCTATTTCACCTATGGCATTCAACGGTTTGAGACTCGAATATGCCCTTGATGGCAGTTCGAATTATATAGCCTGGAAGGATCACATGGAAGCAGTACTAGAGGATAACAGTCTAAAGGACTTCATTGATCAAGAAGTCCCCAAGCCGACTAGTGTTGCTGAATTGGCTGAATGGAAGAAATGTGTGGCTAGTGCAAGGAGAATCATTCTGGAGGGAGTTCGAGATCACATAGTCTCGAGTCTCCATGGGAAGGAGACACTGTTTTCAATGTGGAAAACATTGAAAGATCTACATTAGAATAACGGTGATCAAAGGAAGATGGCACTGAAAGACAAGCTTCGAAAGATCAAGTGTGAAAAGGGCGACACAATCTCCACATATCTGAACAAGCTCACCACATGCAGGGATGAGCTTGGAAGTGTAGGGATCGTGACAGTTGATGATGACATGGTGAGTCTTTCACTCCTCGGTCTTCCTAAGAGCTGACATAGCTACCAGGACTCGGTTAATGGAAGAGAGAAACTACCAGATTGGGAACGACTTTGGTCGGATTTAATGGAGGAGGAGATAAGAATAAGCACCAGAGATGGTTCTTCGGCCATGGAGGATGAAGAAAAATGTGTTGTAGCGAGTAAGGTGAAGAAGGGGAAGGAGAAGGTTTCTCATTCTGAATCCAGTTCTTCCCATGGTGGGAAGAAGTTTGACAAATCGAAAGTGTGATGCTTTCATTGTCATGAGGTGAGCCATTTTGCTACAAATTGTCCACTGAGGAAATCCAAGAAAGGATCCATGGAAGGATCAGAAGGTGAGGCACTGGCCTCACAGTTCAAGTTGGATTTCACAATGTTTGCATGCATGGTTTCATCAATGGTGGGAAGTGTTTAGTTTCTTAACAGTGGAGCTTCTTTCCACATGATCGGCGATAAGAGCTTGTTCAGTACTTTTGAGGAGAAATATCTCCATATACTCATAGCGATGGATAATGGTGAAAAGTATATTGTCTCAGGTGTAGGCATGGCTATTTTTCAAAGGGAGCATGGAGCTCGCCTTATCTTGACCGATGTCAAGTATGTACCAGGACTGAAGAGAAACTTGGTGTCAATCGCGATGCTAGAAGACAGAGGCTATGATGTAGTCTTCAGTAAGGGAAAG
>APFE031236141.1:13604-53416 GCA_000404065.3 Pinus taeda | reverse complement strand
ATTACATAAAAAAATGCTCTGGGATTAGCTCCCAAACCGGGGGCTTCTAAAAATGTCACTCCCGCACCCGTTTTTGCTCCCGCTCCCCGCTTTCGCTCCTGCTCCCAAGTAACACTACTCCCACCATTGTGCTGCAAAAAACATAGGAGTGTAATGAGTTAGCTCAACAAAATTACAAATTATATCCAACTTTCAAATTATAAACGATTTAACAAAATAAGTATTAAAAAATTTGAAAATTGAAATTTTTGTTTACCTGGCTCATCTACTTCCCTTGCAATCTTTGCTAGGTTCTTCCCAAAGGTACCTGAGGCATTGCTGAAGGTTGTGACATGTCTGTATATCTCCAACTTATCACACTTCAATGGGATCATGCGATCAATGCAGTCAATTAATTCATCTCTAACCTCCCCCTTCAAAGCCCTTGCCTCCTTAGCTTTATAATGATATTGTGGGTTCAAAAAATGCCCAACTGCATGTATAGGGCGATGGAGTTGATTGTTCCATCTTTCATCAATGATTGCCCAAATGGGCCCATACTTAGCCACTTTATTCTTGTATGCCCTCTTTATTTGCTCCTTTGCTTGATCCAGAGCCTCATAAATGAAGCCCATAGCCAATCTTTCCCCATCCACCAACCGCAACACCTTAACCAGTGGCTCAACAAGCTTCACAATCTCTGCTGCCTTTCTCCAAAATATTTCTTCATTAACTTTCTTTTTCAATTCTTTGTCTTCTTGTTTGTGAGACCACTGCCTTTGATTCCATTCTTCACTGGAAAAATCTTTTGCAAGTTTCTATGTTGTGAAAGCATAGATTGCAATGTCAAAAAATGAGTAGAAAATCTAGTAATGGTAGGCCTAATAATATCATTGCCCCCTGTGTGTTTCCTCATCAAGCTCAAAATACATGAATGATTGTAGATAAATTTGTTGAAATTGCAACAAGATGATGGAGCTTAGTGAAAAGAGTCGCCTTCACTAAGTGGGCCCGCAGGCTATTTTTGGCGCAAGTCTATTTTTAGACTATGTCTATTTTTAGACATATGGATCATGTCTATGGATTGCAGGTTGCTGTTTATGGATGATTGATCAAGTTGGAAAAATATATGGACTTATATTTTTGATGAAAGTGTGAGTGATCACATTGTGAGTGATCAAGTCTATTTTTAGACTGGCTGTCAAAAATAGAAAAGTCAAATATTATTATCTCACAATAATATTTGGACTATAAACTTAATCTTATTCTCTTGGAGCACTTCAGTTCGAGCTACGGATGTGGCACATGCAATTGCATGAAGGAAATACTTGGTTCTTATGGGTTAGTTGAATATTTGCATGCATGACTTCAGTTAGAACTCAAGTGAGTTGAGTTTAGTGGACTGGAGGTGCAGTTGATGGAGTTGTGTTCAGTTTAGCTTTGTTAAACTGGTTGTATTTAGTCTAACTGGCGAATAGACTAGAGATGAGTTGGGTGAATTAGTTATTAATTAATTCACAAGTTATTAACTCATAATACAACTAATGAATACATCAGTTAACTCAGTTGCATGTCAGTGCATGTTCAGTTCAGCAGGGACAGGTGTTAGAGAATCAGATTGCTATCAGTTGTGACTATAGTTGTGCACCAGATCTTGCACAAATCAGGGATTGAGTATGCCAATGAGTTTGCCCACATTGTAGCTTGGAAATACGTGATTTAGCCAAGGAAAGACGTGGCTGCCTTAGTATTATCACCGGTTCTTGTGCAGGTATTGAGCAGCGGAGGCAGGCAAGCAGCGGAAGAGATTTGAGCCAGTGATTGATTCAGATCTGAGCTGTATTGCGTGTAACAGGTGGAGCTGGTACTGGATTGCTTGTGATAAGCATTGTACTTTGTAATGTTACATGACTCAATCATTAATATACAGATAGTTGGGGTTTTTAGCGAGATGCTTTCCCCGGGATACATACTGTGTTAATGTGTGAATGCTCTTGATGTTTTATTGTTATTGGTGCTGCTATATTGATGATCAACGTAGAGGAGCTTATGTATTGTGTATGTTTTCCGCAATAGTACATGATCAGGATAATCTCTGTTGAATATGTGTTAAATTATTCAAAATTTCTACATATTCTAATGAAAATATCCTCATAGGGAGATATTTGGGAAGCTTATATGGAGTTAGTTGACATCCATACACCCTAACTTCAGTGTGGTTCTGGTATAAATACCAATCTCATGTTCTACTATGTTTGGAAAACTGTAAAAATTTCTTTATTTCATCACTAACCCTGGGTTGACTTCTACTGCTTAGCATGTTAACCACTGGGTGAACAAATGAATCAATGAAATCCTTGTAGCTGAAAATAGTGGAATATTTTTGGATTAAGGGTGTCCAAAAGATAATAGATCTAGGATTTCCCTTAGTGTCTAGTTTTTGGATGTTAATTTTAAACCTTTCTGAGTGGAAGTATAGAAACATATGGAACAATACTAAAGAGTATTTGAATACTCTTTCATCTGGCAATTTGATCAATTAATCATGGATTATGTCTGCTAAGAATTGGGCAAAATTGAAAACTGTAGCTGGAGGGTTGCCTTGACAAAAAATAGAAAGGAAACCAAGTATAGGCTCATCTACATGTTCACTAGTGGTATATCTGAGAATACAAGACGGAATGGTTACAACTTATCTGTCTCTCTCAGAGAAAATGGTGGTAGGAAATGGAGGGATGTCTGTAGGAACTTGAGCTTTTTCTAGGAGGAAAGTATGCAAAATTAGGTACATATCAATTAGGTTTTCAATAGAAAATGGGGTTTCATTAGGCTTTGGCTGGATCTACAACATTTCATTTATTGATCCTACAGTGATTGTGAACAAAATTTGCTGGTTAGGAGAGACTATGGCTCTTTGACTTGGGATATACCAGAGTTGGCATAGGTGGATGATTTCAGGGAACTAGTATACCTATGGGAACAAGTATTTGGGTAAATTTGACTCCCATAGCTGAATATCATCATTCTTGTTGAGGAATTTATCTTTGCTCTAGCAATGGAGTTTTAACAGATTGCTAAGGGAGGTTGTGTCTTTGATTTGGAAATCTTTATCGGCCAATGGGAGGTGGCCAATATCTAGGTGAGGAGTTTGCAGGGGTATTGCATCCAGAATACTTTGGGAAGCCATAGATTTGTTTATTTTATTCAATTTATCACTATCTGGCTTAAGAAGTATGCTTAGGACCTTTGGAATAGTGTGAAAAGGTGAATACAGTCTGCAAAAAGGGTTTTGGATGCAACAGTGACTTTCTTTAGGTTGGCAAGGCTTTTAAATTGGTTCAATTAATTAACCTATTAGAAATGTTGTGCAAAGTTTAAGTATAGGCCTTTGACATTTCAGGAATACCTGGAAAATGAAGCTTTGGTATGAAGATGGGTTCTCTGGGGACAATAGAGGCTTTCTAAGGCTTCAATGGTCTTTATGTTGCTTCAAAAAGGAGTCTATATCGTCTTCTGGTCGTAAATGGCTTACAACAATTCAACAAATTTTCTGGGCTTTAGAATAGGTCGACAGAGTTTCTTTCTGCAACTACTAACAGAATAATAGTGAAAAGGTTGGAAAGGGTGGCTTCTTTTGTTTTTAACCAATCAGTGGTTAATATTTGGGGCGCAAGGTTAAGTTTAAACAGCAGGGTGGTTTCATATAATGCGAGGAGGTTTATCACACCGCATTTGAGTGGTAGGGTGGTATTATCTTGGAGGACGCGATATAACGTGGGGTCGCCATGTAGCAAAAAGGCGAGTGAGAAAAATGTTAATCTCGTGTGTTTTTGGGATGTTGAAGGTCAGATGTCGGAGCGCGTGATATGGGATGCAGGTTGTCGGATCTGGAGGTGGGTGATCGAAGGGTTATCGCATGGCGGAGTTGTGAGGGATGGGTCGGGGTGTGGGGCCGGGTTATAGATAGGTGGAGGTTTAAATGATAGCGGGAGTTTAAATGAAGTGGGACCCAGGGATATTGTATGCGGAGGGGTATAATACATATTGTGAATATGAGAGCGAGTGTCAGAAACACAATAGGGATGAGTTAAATAATATCGGGGGGGACTTTCGCATGGGGTCCGATTACCTTAGGGGAAGGGTTTTAATGATGGGAATGGGTTTTTAAGCTAGGGAAAGGGTTTTAGGAAAGGGAAAGGGTTAGAACAAGGGGAAAATCAAGAAGGGGAATGTGTTAGAAGAAGGGAAAATGAATAGGGAAGGGGTTTTCTTACAAGGGAAAATGAGTTTGGAAGGAAGTTAGTAATATAAAATGAGCCAATTGATGTTCTCCATGCCTTGTGAAAACTGCTTCTGCCTACCCATCATTTACCCTAACATTTTTTCTTCATTTACTGGGTGCATTTGAGCTTGCTAACCCTTTATTTCTTTTTCTTTTGTAAGCAAACTATCTAATTCTAACCTTATGACTTTCCAATGGCTCAGATTAAATTGTTGAGCTCATTATTATTCTCTACCTAACTATTGATCTGCCAAGATTAAACAGTTTGGCTAGATATTTGTTCTCTATCTATCAGCATGAAATTTAAAGCATGAATGAATCAAGATTAAACTTTTTGACCATCACGGATTATGGAATTTTTGACAAGTTGCACACAATATTATTTCGCAAAGAAAAGTAAAAAGTAGTGGCATTTGAATTTGCATCACTTTCAGAATCTATTTTTTTCTCTTATGGTGGGGTTCATATTTTATTTTATTTTTTGATCTTTTTCTTTTAGTCCTTTGATTTTTCTTTTAAGACTTCACCCTCTTTACATTTTTTATTTTAAATATGGGAAAACATTTTGCAAAAAGAAAAAGTATGTACAATATTACAAGACTAATCATAGTCAATTCAAAATTATGAATCTTATTATTATAGGACCCTAATAGTGACTCCACATGGGGATGGCATTTCCTCATGAGGTGTCAAGAACTTTAAGATCAGTAGCCTTTGAAATTTTGATTGTGCTTGCCTTGTAATTGCTTTTCTATGATCTGCTTTAGTCATACAAATGATGTTATACCTTTCAAAGCTTAGGGCCTTCTCTTCGGGCTTCAAACTCAAAAGGTAATCATCCAATCCAATCTAAACTTTGCAATGTTATGTACAAGGAGAAAAGTAAACATATGAACTAATGTTAATCTGGGGAAAAGTAATGCTTCATCATTCTACAATTGACTGGTCCACCTGGTAGATCTGCTCCATCTAACTGCTTCAAGAAAAATGCATTGTTGCCTCTGTAACCATAAAATATGTAAGGGCCTTGCCATAGGAAATCAAATTTACCATGTTTACCTTTTTCTTCTCTTCTGGAATCCCATTTGAGTACTTTTTCACCTATGTAAAAATCATCAGCTTTGGCTTTCTTGTCAAAAATCTTTTTGATTTTATCTTGGATCACTTGGGATTTGTCATAGACTTCTTCGTCGGTTTGCTGCAAACGTATTGTCTGATTTATCCTCCTTTGGATATCATTGGATTTTACCTGCAGTTCCTGGATCATCTTCATCATTGGTACTCCTACAGAGGATGGAAAAATAGCATCCATTCCATATGCTAGTTGATAAGGAGATGTACCAATGGACTTTTTTGTAGTTGGTTTGTCTTCCCATAAGGCATTAACCTATTCCAGGTCTTATTGTCTTCTAACAGTTTCTTGATGATATTAACAAGGCCTTTGTTTGAGGATTTTGCAAGCCCATTACCTTGAGGGTAATAGGTCATGGAATGGCCAAGGATAATGTGGTATCGGTTACAAAATTCTACCATTTTCTTGGAATTGAAGGCAACAGCATTATCAGTGATGAGTTTTTGTGGGCATCCAAATCTAGAAAGATGTTGTTCTCACGGAATGAAATGATGACAAAATTTGTGGCTTGTCTAGAAGGGATGGCTTCTATTCATTTAGTAAAGTAATCAGTGGCGGTAAAAATCCATTTATGTTAGGCTGAGGAGGGGGGGTGAATTTCACCAATGAATCTTCTAAGAAAAATTATTTTACCTAAGAATGATTTCAATTATTTAATGTTCCTAGGATGACTGATGTTTAGGATTGCTTCTATTCTAGCTACAATAATTCTAATGTCCTCTTTTGAAATTATGTGTCCTAAGAGTTTACCTTCTTCTAGTCCAAAGAGTGTCTTTTTTGGATTCAAAGAAATGCCAAATTTTCTACATTTAATAAAAACTCTTCTCAAATGATCTAGATGTTCATTGTCTGTTTTGGAGAATACTATTATATCATCTAGATAAATGACTAAGAAGTCATGAATCTCCTCAGAAAAGGCTATATCCATAGATCTTTGAAAGTTAGCTCCTGCATTCATTAGTCCAAAAGGCATTTTCAAATACATGAAAGTACCCCAGGGAGTAGTAAACGCAGTCTTTGCTTGGTCCTCTAGTTGAACTAAGATTTGGTTGTATCTAGAAAACCCATCAAGTAATGAGATTCTAGATGATCCTACCACCCTCTGTAAAATATGGTCCATTTTGGGGAGAGGATAGATATCTTTTAGTGACACTTTGTTTAAGTTTCGGAAATCAACACAAAGTTTGATTTCCCATGTCTTTTTTCTAGTGGGAACTAATTTAGAAACCCAATCTGAATATCTAATTGGTGCTATGATTTATGCCTCATACATCCTTTTTACTTCTTTTTCAATCAATGGCATAAGAACTGGATTAATCCTCCTAAGTGTTTGTTTAAAGGGTTTATGATCTTCTTTGATGGGTATTTTATGTTGAATAATGTTGGTGTCATAAGATTTGAGGTTTTCATAACTCCAGGCAAAGACATCCTGAAATTCTTTAAATAGAGTTATGTATTTCAGCTTTTCAGTTGGAGGTAATGCTTTGAATAATTTAATAAGCTTAGTTGTTTCTTATGTTCCTATATTACATTCTTCTATGTCTGATCTTAAAGGCTCCATTTTTGTTTTTCTAGATACATCATTTGAATCAAACAAATCTTCTAATGGGGCTAATCCCTTAGGCAAAAAGTTATTTTTAAGGTTTAAAATCTCAGAATCATCATTGACTATTTCTTCTATTTCTACTTTTTCTAAGTTATATATTTCTACTTTAGTGAATTTAGCTAGTTTATTTACATCTACAACATTTAAATCTATCTCACTATTTATGATATCATCTACTGTACAATCAGTATCTATGTTACAGTTTTGGAATTCTCCCTCAACGTTCATAAAATCATAGATTTGAGAATCTGTGAAAAAATCTTCCAATATTTCAAATTATCAGGTATAACAGGTCTGTGTCTTACCTCTGCAGTGTACTGGTGACTGTGCTGAAATGGTAATCTGCAAGTGCTAGCAAAAGTAGCCAAACTGTGAGGTTGCATGTTTTGTTTCCTAGGAATAACAACAAAATCAGTTTCAAGAAGTTCTTTAATCAGATCTAGAATAGTTTCTCTGTATTGGCTGAGTCTAGGATTATTTATAGAATACTCTCCTTTAATTTGTTTTATGATCAATTCTGAGTCTCCCATGATAGAAACTCTCTTGGCTCCAAGGTTTCTTACAATTTGCAATCCTAAGATTAAAGCTTCATACTCTGCCATGTTGTTAGTGCATTTGAAGTTTAATATGAAGGCATGACCTTCAGAATGATTATTTTCCATGTTATGAATCCAAACTCCTGCACCTGCTCCTAATCTGTTCACTCAACCATCAAAATCTAGGTGCCACCTAGATTCATGAAATATATTCACTGTGAGGTTCTTTATGTTTTTCTCCTAAAGTTGTGATTTTATCTTTTCCATTGTCTAAATTATACAAGATAAATGAGTCCAAATCAGAATGCATGGAATAAATAGGGTAATTTTGTGGCATTTCTGAACTACTTACCATGTATTTCATCAAGGTTTCTCTGTAAAGCTTTCTTTGTTGTCCAAATACAGAAATGGTAGCATATGACATGTCTAATTGCAGAGATCCTTGTAATTTTTCTCCCCATGAGAGAGATAACAGCATACCATACCTAGGTGGAATATCAGCAACTATTATGTCCATAAAAATACTTTTTGTTGGGCATTGGACTAGAGTTACACATAGATCTTTTATCAAGCCTAGGCATTTGACTTGAATAGAATCAAAGGAAAACAGGTCCTTGTAGGGTCTAGTGATGTCTAAGTTTAATCTTTCCATGACTGCTTTAGGCATTAAGTTATGAGATGCTCCTGAATCTAACATAGCATTATGTAGGATTTTATCATGAACATTTAAGCTAATGTAGAATAGAGGAATAACCCCTTGTTGATGTTTTCCATTCACTTCTGGACCAAATAATAACTCAGGTTGATCATCATTAAGGTTTACCGCATCTTCGCCTTCACCTTTGTTGAGTGTTTCAGTAATTTGTGCTTTGTATGATTCATTTTTCACCAGCTTTGTTAAAGGAACCAGTATTTTCAATTTGGCTATCTCAATTTTGATATTGAATGGCATTTGAGTTTTTCCTAGTTGATTTCATCTTTAGCAATTTGGGTTTGTGTGTTTGTGTCTTCTTTACCAGCACTTGGTAATTCATTTTGTGTATCAACAGCGTTGCTTTCAATTTTCTTGTTTGGAATAGTTTCAGTAGTAGTTGAAGTTTGAGTTTTAGCTGAAGTTATGTCTACAATTTTTGGGCTGGAAACCTCCTAAGTTCCTCTAGGTAGAATTTGTAGAAATTTGGTCACAGGAGCTTCTATTATTTTCTTAGTTTGGGTTTGAACTTATTTCTTAGTAGGAACTTCTATGTTATTTTTTCTTCTAAGGCTATATTGTTTGTGAACTTCATATATAGAAAATTCATAGCCTTGTTTAAAGTCAAAGGACCCTCCAGATTCTAATTGTAATTGTTGTAACATGTATAATTCTTGTTCTTCCTGGGTAAGAAAAATGGCATCTTCATTGTTTACTCCCATCAAATTTATCTGGGTACCCTGGTCTTCTTCAAGATGTTGTGAACCTTCAACATAATTTTCCTGGAAAGGTGGCCTAATTTGTTGATCGGGTGTACCTTCTTTTGATTTTCCAGTGTTGGGATTCTTCCTAAAGTTAGGGTTTCTGATTTGAGGTCCTTGTTGATTTTCCCACTGAGGTTTTCTTTCCATATTCTCTAATCTATCCATTAACTTTTCTAAACTTTTAGCTAAACTATCTATCTTAACATCTAGAGTGTGTGGTTCTTCATTAATGGTAACTCTCCTCTCATTCCTCATTCTAGCTCTTTTAGCCAACAAGTTAGCTTCTACACTAACTGCATCACTCTGCATCTGTTCTAAAGTTGGGGGGTTTCTTTCTCTCAATTGGTAAGACATATCAGTGTCAAAACCATCAGGAAATTTGATTAGTGCCAAGTCTGGTGGAGGTTTGATATTTGTATGGATTGCATTATAAATATTGTTAAACCTAGTACAATAGTCCTGAACAAATTCATTAGGAGCTCTTCTAATGTTTCATATTCAGACAATATTTGTAAATGATTTTTCTTTCTTTCCCATCTATTGATAAACAATCTATGGAAAACAGTTAAATTAGCAATATGACCAGCAGGTAAAGATTTAAACCATTTCTTGACATCTCCTGCTAGTGTTTGTGCAAATAATCTCATATGTACATCTTCTTCATCAATTTCATGTAATTCAAAATAATCATTCATTTTATTTACATGTTGTTGTGCAGTATATTGACCAGTACCATCAAACTGAAAGATTTTACTCTGGTAATCTTGGGGCATGGCATGTACTTGAGCTGGTAAGGTCAAAGGAGCATATCTGGCAACCATGGCTAAGATTCTAGCTTGGCTAGGAGGTAAAGTGGTAGGGCTTGAAGATGAACTTGAAGTGCTTTCAGATCAGCTTGAAGTGTTGGAAAATGTAGCAGAAGTGCTAGAAGATGAACTTGGAAGGTTAGGTTGGAGAGGAAGTTTAGGTATTTACAATTTCTGAAGGTACTGTAGAGTGTTCAAAGGTAGCAGCAGTTAGGGCAGTCTATGTGCCTTATCAAAGTTGAGGTTAACGCTTCAATTTGTCAAAAGTGTCTAGGACATGTTGGTCTAAATCAAGATGTGTAGTATTCTTCTTTGATTCAACAAATTGAATAAAAGTAGGGTCTATTACAATATCATAGACTGAATTTTCAAATTTGGTACGAAACAAAGAATGCTCAAATGATAAATCAAATTGAATATCCTCTAAGTTTGACACCTCTTTAGGAAGTGAATTTGCTTTGATTAACTGACTAATACTTCCTTGACTTTCTACTTTTCTATTTTTTCTTAATATTCTGTCCGGATTACCAACAATTATAGCAAGGTTTGGATCTGGATGTGCCCTGGTATAGTATGTTCTTTTGGAAGCCAAAATTTTTTATTTTTTATTTTTTAATGAAACTTTTTGACAACCCTAAAATGGCCTTAAGGTGAAAAGATGAGATTTAGGATTTCCTCTAAGGTTTATTAAACTGAGGATTGATTTCACCAGTATGGTCGCCACTATGTTATCACTCCAAAATTTCCTCTAGGGTTGTTATGTTGTGTTTAAAGAAATAATAGAGGTAACCACAAACCTACTTTTGAGATCGGGATCTAACCTTCCTCATGCTCAGAGAGGGCTCTCTCTTAATATTTAACTTTGTTGAATTAATTGATTTTAGGCTAGTTATTTAAGCTTGATTGAGTTTTGATTTGATTTGTTGGTGGAATTACTGACTTAGATGGATAGAAGACTATCTATTTTCCATTGGGCTATGGAGTCAAAATGTCAAGAAAACAGGATTGAATCAGGTTCTAAAGGAAGTGTCCACAAGGCAAGGTAGCTGAGCAACAATAGATCTTTTAGGGATGAAATGGTGAAATGAGTTTCAATTGGGATCAAGGAGTAGTTAACAATTCCCTAAACTAGATAATTGTGGAAATGATAGAGGTCAATCGAAATTAGGGAGAAATGAGAATTCCCTAGTCTGGATATTAGAAGAAAACGTCAAAATGAATAACAACTCAAGACAAAGTGTAACTAAACATATTCTGCAATAACTTTCTTGTTATAACATTTAAATTTGGAAAACACACAAGTTTATGGAATACTTACGAAAATAACAATTTGAACAATTGAAAGATATTTCACTGAAGTTTCCCAACACATGAATCATGTAATGCAATGCCTTTATTAATTGTCCAGTCTGTTGACTTGAAAATGGTACAATAAGCCCTCAGGTTGTAGATGAGTTCCACTATAGAAATGTTAAGAAATCCACCCCTAATACTTCGACTTGTGAATTATTTATACAAAAACTATTATAAAATATCCTAAAACTGATTTAGGAATTATTCAAGGAAAATGAAATATCTTCATGCAAGAAGATAGAGACACCTAGGAGACTAAAAGGCTAGTCGTCCCTGCTTTCACTAATTTTGTGTTTTGTTGTTTTGATATTTTGCTTCTTTCTCTCTTTTGTTGTTGCTTTGCGTTGGCTATCCCGTTACTTTGACTTTGACTTTTAAACTTTGTCTTTCATCTGATACTCCTTGACTGATCTGTTACTCTATTTTACCTTTCATTTTTATAGTAAATCATTCAACTTTTCCCAAGTCTCTACATCTGGTAATTTGATCTTTACCATTCTTCGGAAGATTTCATCAGCCTCTGTGTATTTTGAAAATGTAGGTTTGTTGATAAAAATATATTTTACCTCATGCTGGAGGTAAAAGAGATTCTCAAAAGTATGATATAACACTTTTCCTATTGGAATTCCTTTCATGGCTGAACTATTTTCTTGTTCCTTTGCCACATCTCTAATTTTCTTATCATAATCTTCATGCCTCATCAACCTGTCATTAATGACCAATGGATTAGGCAGACCTTTCTTCCTCAAAACATCAAATTTCACCATAAATTTGGTTATTGCAAGCTCCATGTTTTGATACTTGTCTTCAAGTTTCACCATCAAGTTCCTCTTGGTGATTACTTTCTTTACTTGTTTCAGTCCTATTACTTATGCCAATCTCTTCCCATTCTTGTTTTTTCTTGGAATTAACAAACCTAATGATTTCATTGGCCTCCTTTGGTTTGCTACCAAGTTCTTCCTTAACCTTTTGAATAGCTTTAGTTGCTTCCTTGATTAAATCCTTCTGCTCAAACATGACTTGGATTGATGGCCAAATATCATTAACAGAGTTAATGATATTGGCCCATAGCTGTTGCTTTTCTTGGGTAAGTGGTTCTTTCAATGTCAATTATTTCTCTAAATTTTGTATTCTTTCAGTCAATTTGTTTGACTTCTGTGTTTCATCCTTATGCATGATTTGAACTAGCTTCTTTTCATCCTCTAGACTTTTTATTTGATCTTTAAGTCTATTTATTTCATTTGTTTGGATGGACATATCCTGCATAGCTTTGATTAATTTACCTACTTCATCATTAGGATGAGTTGCTGTTGTAGATGATCTGTAACTATTGTACTTACTGATGTAGTGGTAAGTGCTGCAGCTACTGGAACTGTTGTGGCTACTGAAGCTGATAGAGTAGAAGGAATTGTTGTATTATCTGTAGGAATAGTAGTGACAATCATTGCTTCCATGTCGGCCTTTTTCTCCTGGACTAACTTATCCATCTCATTTTCCATTTCTATTAATTGAGCAGTTAACTGAAGAATGAGTTTCATCATCTTATCTCTTTGGTTTTGATTCTCTAAAACTTCCTTGGTTTGTGGATGTTCAGTAGGAGGCAATTTTAGCTACTTCTTCAATGCAGCAATGTATGCATTCTTTTTCTTAATGAGTTCTTCTGCACCTTTAACATTCTTTGGATCATATCCCATTTCAATAACCAAATCTTAAATGGATTTAATTTTGTTATCTTTAGCCTGTGAGGATGATTTTTCTAGTTTCAACTGTAATTTTACATTTTCCAAAGAATTGTGAAGCTTTTGGGCACTCATAGCTTTGTCGATCATAGTGGAGTATAGCATTTCTCCAGCTTGCTTATGAAATTCTATTTGGTCTATAGGATGAACATCTTTGGCAGAAATCTCATAATATGTCTTTTTGTAACCTGCTACAGACTTAGGATGTTGTACTATGGGCTATAAAAAGGTCATCTGCATTTTTCCTGTCTTGTAATCAAATGCAGAAAGTAATCTACTGTGGCTGCCAGGAGTCTGCTTCAAGTGCTATGAATATATTTCAACTTTTATTTCTTAATTTTTGGCCTTAATATCTTTGTATCTCTCTTTGATGTCCATTCTCTGTCCATTGGTTCACTTGAAGAAGAGATTTCAACACTATGCTGCTTCCTGATGATCTTAGCACTAGAAGTTGAAGGTTGATGAGTTTCTTTTGAAACTGATGAGGGTGCATTTTCTTTAATAGCAGTGTCTATATCAATGATCTCAATTGTATCAATTACTACTTCTTTCTCATTTATTGGATTCAGCTTTGTTCTTTTACTATACATTATTTTAAATTTGCTATCTATTGTATGTTTGTTTGAGCAATAACCTTCTTCTCTAGTCCATTTTTCATTTCTCTCCTATAGGGCTATAGTATGTAGAATGGAACTAGTATCCACCTACACCTCCATATCTAGTAAGGTGTTTTCCAACCACTCTGACTGGTTGGCATATATTTCAATCTCTGGCTTGGACTCATGCATAAAAGGGCTCAATTTAAACTTGAGTCTCAGTTTTTTTATGACACCCAAAGGATCATACTCCCATTTGAAACTATCACTGAATTTCACTTCTTGTAAACATCTTTCTACTTCTTCTCCAGCCTCCCTATTATTGCAGATAAAAGGACCAAGCTGGTTCTTGATTTTAAATTGTGTTTTCTTCCTGGCTGATAGAAAATTAACATCATCTAAATTTATGATCTACATGATATATTCTAATGCAAATATCCTCATGGGGAGATATTTGGGCAGCTTATATGGAGTGAGTTGACATCCATACACCCTAACTTCAGTGTGATTCCGCTATAAATACCAATCTCTTGTTCTACTGTGTTTGGAAAACTGTAAAACTTTCTTTATTTCATCACTAACCCTGGGTTGATTGCTATTGCTTAGCATGTTAACCACTGGGTTAACAAATGAATCAATGAAATCCTTGTAGCTGAAAATAGTGAAATATTTTTGGATTAAGGGTGTCCAAAAGATAACAGATCTAGGATTTCCCTAGTGTCCAGTTTTGGATGTTAACTGTAAACCTTTCTAACTGGAAGTATAGAAGCATATGGAACAATATTGAAGAGTATTTGAATACTCTTTCATCTAGCAATCTTATCAATTAATCATGGATTTTGACTGCTAAGAATTGGGCAAAATTAAAAATTGTAGCTGGAGGGGTGCCTCGGCAAAAAATAGAAAGGAAACCAAGTATAGGCTCATCTACATGTTCATCAGACGGAATGGTTACAACTTGTCTAGCTCTCTCAGAGAAAATGGTGGCAGAAAATGGAGGGATGTTTGTAGGAACTTGAGATTTTTCTAGGAGGAAAGTCTGCAAAAATTGGGATCTCTTGGGATGGTCTAGCTTTAGGTAAATATCAAATAGGTTTTCAATAGAAAATGGGGTTTCATTAGGATTTGGCTAGATCTACAAAATTTCATTTATTAATCCTGTAGTGATTGTGAACAAAATTTGTTGGTTAGGAGAGACTATGGCTCTTTGACTTGGGATATACCAGAGTTGGCATAGGTGGATGATTTCGGGGAATTGGTATACCTGTGGGAATAAGTATTTGGGTAAATTTGACTCCCATAGTTGAATATCAGCATTCTGGTTTAGGAATTTATCTTTTCTCTAGCAGTGGAATTTTAACAGATTGCTAGGAGAGGTTGTGTCTTTGATCTGGAAATATTTATCGACCAATGGGAGGTGGTCAATATCTAGGTGAGGATTTTGCAGGGGTTTTGCATCCAGAATGCTTTGAGAAGCCATATATTTGTTTATTTTATTTATTTTATCACTATCTAGCTTAAGAAGTATGCTTAGGACCTCTGGAATAGTGTGAAAAGGTGAATACAGTCTGCAAAAAGGGTTTTGGATGCAACAGTGACTTTGTTTAGGTTGGCAAGGCTTTAAAATTGGTTCAATTGATTAACCTATTAGAAATGTTGTGCAACGTTTAAGCACAGGCCTTCGACACTTCAGGAATACCTGGAAAATGAAGCTTTGGTATCTAGAAGGGTTCTCTGGGGGCAGCAGAGGCTTTCTGAGGCTTCAATGGTCTTTATGTTGCTTCAAATCAGAGTCTGTAATGTCTTCTGGTCGTAAATGGCTTAAAACAATTCAGCAGATTTTCTGGGATTTATAATAGGTCAGCAGAGGTTCTTTCTACAACCGCTAATAGAATAATAGTGAAAAGGTTGAAAAGGGCAGCTTCTGCTGTTTTTAACCCATCAGTGGTTAACATTTGGGGCGCGGGGTTAAGTTTAAACAGCAGGGAGGTTTCATATAACGCGAGGAGGTGGTAAGGTGGTGTATCGAACTGCTTTTGAGTGGTATGGTGGTATTATTTTGGAGGACGCGATATAACATGGGGCTGCCACACAGCAAAAAGGTGAGCGGGCAAAATCGTTAATCTCACGTGCTTTTGGGATGTTAAAGGTCAGACATAGGAGAGCGCGATATGGGACGTGGGCCGTTGGATCTAGAGGTGGGTGATCAGAGGGTTATTGCGTGGCGGAGTTGTGAGGGATGAGTTGGGGTGTGGGGTCGAGTTATAGATAGGTGGAGGTTTAAATGATAGTGGGAGTTTAAATGAAGTGGGACTCGGGGATATTGTATGCGGAGGGGTATAATACATATTGCGAAGGTTTAATATAGTGGGTGTTAGGATTATATGGCGGGGAATAAATATATAAAAACTATAGGTTAAAATAATATAAAGGGGTCTTAGGGAAATATGAGAGCGAGTGTTAGAAACACATTAGGGATGACTTAAATAATATCGGGGAGGGGGACTTTCGCATGGGGCCTAATTACCTTAAGGGAAGGGTTTTAATGATGGGAATGGGTTTTTAAGCTAGGGAAATGGTTTTAGGAAAGGGAAAGGCTTAGAATAAGGGGAAAATCAAGAAGGGGAATGTGTTAGAACAAGGGAAAATGAATAGGGAATGGGTTTTCTTACAAGGGTAAATGAGTTTGGAAGGAAGTTAGTAATATAAAATGAGCCAATTGATGCCCTGCATGCCTTGAGAAAATTGCCTCTGCCTACCCATCATTTACCCTAACATTTTTTCTTCATTTACTCGGTGCATTTGACCCTTTATTTCTTTTTCTTTTGTAAGAAAACTATCTAATTCTAACCTTATGACTTTCCAATGGCTTAGATTAAACTGTTGAGCTCATTATTATTCTCTACCTAACTATTGATCTGCCAAGATTAAATAGTTTGACTAGATCTTTGTTCTCTATCTATCGGCATGAATTAATCAAGATTAAACTTTTTGACCATCATGGATTGTGGCATTTTTGACTAGCTGCACACAATCTTATTTTGCAAAGAAAAGTAAAATGTAGTGTCATTTGAATGTGCATCACTTTCAGAATATATTTTTTATCTCTTTTGGTGGGGTTCATATATTATTTTATTTTTTGATCTGTCTCTTTTAGTCCTTTGATTTTTCTTTTAGGACTTCACCCTCTTTACATTTTTATTTTTAATATGGAAAAACATTTTGCGGAAAGAAAAAGTATGTACAATATTACAAGATCAATCATAGTCAATTCAAAATTATGAATCCTATTATTATAGGACCCTAATAGTGGCTCCACATGGGGATGTAATTTCTTAGTGAGATGTCAAGAACTTTAAGATCAGTATCATGACTATGCTTGCCTTGCAACTGCTTTTCTATGATCTTATTTATTCATACATATGATGATATACCTTTCAAAGCTTAGGGCCTTCTCTTCGGGCTTCAACCTCAAAAGGTAATCATCTAATCCAATCTAAACTTTGCAATGTTATGTACAATGAGAAAAGTAAACATATGAACTAATGTAAATTTGGGGAAAAGCAATGCGTCAACACTCTACCATTTACCGGTCCACCTGGTAGATTTGTTCCATCTAACTTCTTCAAGGAAAATGCATTGTTACCTCTGTAACCATAAATGATGTAAGGGCCTTTCCATAGGAAATCAAATTTCCCATGTTTACCTTTTTCTTCTCTTCTAGAATCCCATTTGAGTACTTTGTCACCTATATAAAAATCATCAGCTTTGGCTTTCTTATCAAAAATATTTTTGATTTTATCTTGGATCACTTGGGATTTGCCATAGACTTCTTCCTATGTTTACTGCAAATGTAGTGTGTGATTTTTCCTCCTTTGGATATCATTGGATTCTACCTACAATTCCTATATCATATTCATCATTGATACTCCTAAAGAGGATGGAAAAATAGCATCCATTCCATATACTAGTTGATAAGGAGATATACCAATGGACTTTTTTGTAGTTAGTCTGTCCGCCCATAAGGCATTAACCAACTTTTTGTTCCAGGTCTTCTTATTGTCTTCTAATAGTTTCTTGATGATATTAGCAAGGCTTTTGTTTGAGGATTCTGCAAGTCCATTACCTTGAGGTTAATAGGCCGTGGAATGGCCAAGGGTATTTGGAACAAAAGTCTACCATTTTCTTGGATTTGAAGGCAGCAACATTATCAGTGATGAGTTTTTGTGGGCATCCAAATCTAGAAAGGATGTTGTTCTCAAGGAATGAAATGATGACAGAATCTGTGGCTTGTCTAGAAGGGATGGCTTCTATCCATTTAGTAAAATAATTAGTGGCTATCAAAATCCATTTATGTTGGGCTAAGGAGGGGGGATGAATTTCACCAATGAAGTCTAAACCCCATTGCTGAAATGGCATTTCTGTGGAGATGGGTCTGAGGGGTAAAGGTAATAGTTTTTTCTTACCTTCAAATATCTGGCATTTATGACAGGAAGTCACATATTTTCCGACATATGCAAAAAGGGTGGGCTAATAAAAACCTGCCCTTAAAATCTGATCAGCAGTTGTTTTCCAGTATAGGTGTCCCCCACAATGCCCTGCATGAAATTCCTGCATGTCTTTATCAGCTTCATATTTTAATAAACAATTTTAAAAAATGCCACCATTATCTTTCCAAAATAAAACATTGTCTAAGATACAATATTTCATTGCTTTCATCTTTAGGAATCTACTTTTAGTTCTAGATAGACCAGGAGGAGCTTGTAGGTTGAGTAAAATGAAAATAATGTCTGCATACCAAGGTGAATCTATGAAAGCTTCACTGATTTGTGGAGTCGACATCTCTTCCTGATCATCTATAGCAGCAACGAAATTTATGTCTAAGGCTCGACAGTTCGATTCAACCATGAGTTTGGCTAAACCTTGGCCTTTAATCAATTTTGTAGGCTTGATCTCAATGTCATATTCTAGTATGGTGGCAATCCATTTGCCTCTCTTCCATCAGGCCCATTCTGAGTTAGTATGTCCTTTACAACTGAGTTTGGAACATATGCTATTATGTGAGAGTACATAATATATACTCTGAAATCCTTTATAGCTTTCACTAAAGCAAGAATTTGTTTTTCCATTACATTATACTTTAGTGTAGCATCTCTCAAAGATTTACTAAAGAAGGCAATGGGTTGTTCATAACCCTCATCATTCTTTTGCAACAAGACTGCTGCAATAGTGTGTTCTGAAGCAAATGAAAAAATTATGAAGTCTTTTTTGAAATTAGGACTTATGAGGACAGGTGTTTTAGTAAGGGCTTCTTTGATTGCTTCAAAATATTGCTTGGCCTCTATTGTCCACTTAAGTGTTGAATCATTTTTCAACATGTTATTCAAATATCTAATTAGTTATGTTAAGTTAGAAATGAATCTTCTAAGAAAATTTAGTTTACCTAAGAATGATTGCAATTCTTTAATGTTCCTAGGATGGTTGATGTTTAGGATTGCTTCTATTCTAGCTGGATTAATTCTAATGTCCTCTTTTGAAATTATGTGTCCTAAGAGTTTACTTTCTTCTAGTCCAAAGAGTGTCTTTTTGGGATTCAAAGAAATTCCAAATTTTCTACATTTAGTAAAAACTCTTCTCAAATGATCTAGATGTTCATTGTCTGTTTTGGAGAATATTGTTATATCATCTAGATAAATGATTAAGAAGTCATGAATCTCCTCGGCAAAAGCTATATCCATAGATATTTAAAAGGTAGCTCCTACATTCATTAGTCCAAAAGGCATTTTCAAATACATGAAATTACCCCAGGGAGTAGTAAATGTAGATTTTGCTTGGTCCTCTGGTTGAACTAAGATTTGGTTGTATCCAAAAAACCCATCAAGTAATGAGATTCTAGATGATCCTACCACCCTCTGTAAAATATGGTCCATTTTGGGGAGAGGATAGTTATCTTTTAGTGACACTTTGTTAAGTTTCAGAAATCAACACAAAGTCTGATTTCCCCTGTCTTTTTCCTAGTGGGAACTAAGTAAGAAACCCAATCTGAATATCTAATTGGTGTTATGATTTGTGCCTCATACATCCTTTCTACTTCTTTTTCAATCAATGGCATAAGAATTGGATTAATCATCCTAAGCTTTTGTTTAAAGGGTTTTTGATCTTCTTTGATGAGTGTTTTATGTTGAATAATGCTGATGTCATAAGATTTGAGGTCTTCATAATTGCAGGCAAAGACATCTTGAAATTCTTTAAACAGAGTTATGTATTTCAGCTTTCCAGCTAGAGGTAATGCTTTGGATAATTTAATAAGCTTATGTTTTTCTTCTGTTCCTATATTACATTCTTCTATGTCCGATCTTAAAGGCTCCATTTTTTGTTTTCTAGCTACATCATTTGAATCAAACAAATCTTCTAATGGAGCTAATCCCTTAGGAAAAAAGTTATTTGTAAGGTTTAAAATCTCAAAATCATCATTGGTTATTTCTTCTATTTCTACATTTTCTAAGTTATCTATTTCTACTTTAGTGAATTTAGTGGGTTTATTTACATCTACAACATTTATATCTATCTCACTATTTATGATGTCATCTACTATACAATCAGTATCTATGTTACAGATTTGGAATTCTCCCTCGGCATTCATAAAATCATAGATTTGAGAATCTTGTGAAAAAATCTGCCAATATTTCATATTATCAGGTATAACAGGCTTGTGTCTTACCTCTGCAATGTACTGGTGATTGGGATGAAAATGTAATTTGCAAGTGCTAGTGAAAGTAGCCAAACTGTGAGCTTTCATGTCTTGTTTCCTAGGAATAACAGCAAAATCAATTTCAAGAAGTTCTTTAATCAGATCTAGAATAGTTTCTCTATATTGGCTAAGTCTAGGATTATTTATAGGATACTCTCCTTTAATTTGTTTTATGATCAATTCCGAGTCTCCCATGATAGAAACTCTCTTGGCTCCAAGGTTTCTTACAATTTGCAATCCTAAGATTAAAGCTTCATACTCTGCCATGTTGTTAGTGCATTTGAAGTTTAATCTGAAGGCATGACCTTTAGAATGATTATTTTCCATGCTATGAATCCAAATTCCTGCACCTGCTCCTAATCTGTTCACTGAACCATCAAAATCTAGGTACCACCTAGATTCATGAAATGTATTATCACTGTCAGGTTCTTTATGCTTTCCTTCTAAAGTTGTGATTTCATCTTTGTCATTGTCTGAATTATACAAGATAAATGAGTCCAAATCAGAATGCATGGAATAAATAGGGTAATTTTGTGGTCTTTCTGAACTACTTACCATGTATTTCATCAAGGTTTCTCTATAAAGCTTTCTTTGTTTTCCAAATACAGAAATGGTAGCATATGACATGTCTAATCGCAGAGATCCTTGTAATTTTGCTCCCCATGAGCGAGATAACAACATACCTTACCTAGGTGGAATATCAGCAACTACTATGTCCATAACAATACTTTTTGTTGGGCATTGGACTAGAGTTACACATAGATCTTTTATCAAGCCTAGGCATTTGACTTGACTAGAATCAAAGGAAAATAGGTCCTTGTAGGGTCTAGTGATGTCTAAGTTTAATCTTTCCATGACTGCTTTAGGCATTAAGTTATGAGATGCTTCTAAATCTAAGATAGCATTATTTACGATTTTATCACGAATGTTTAAGCTAATGTAGAATGGAGGAATACCCCCTTGTTGATGTTTGTCATTCACTTCTAGACCAGATAATAACTCAGGTTGATTGTCATTAAGGTTTACCGCATATTCACCTTCACCTATGTCTAGTGTTTCAATAATTTGTGCTTTGTATGATTCATTTTTCACCAGATCTTTTAAAGGAACTGGTATTTTCAATTTGGCTATCTCAATTTTGATATTGAATGGCATTTGAGTTTTTCCTAGTTGAATGATTTCATCTTTAGCAATTTGGGTTTGTGTTTTTTTGTCTTCTTTATCAGCACTTGGTAATTCAGTTTGTGTATCAACAGCTTTGCCTTCAATTTTATTGTTTGGAATAGTTTGAGTAGCAGTTGAAGTTTGAGTTTCAGCTGAAGTTATGTCTACAATTTTTGGGCTTGAAGCCTCCTAAGTTCCTCTAGGTAGAATTTGTAGAACTTTGGTCACAAGAGCTTCTTCTATTTTCTTAGTTTGGGTTTGGACTTATTTCTTAGTAGGAACTTCTGTGTTCTTTTTGCTTCTAAGGCTATATTGCTTGTGAACTTCATAGATAGCAGATTCATAGCCTTGTTTAAAGTCAAAGGACTCTCCATATTCTAATTGTAATTGTTGTAACATGTACAATTCTTGTTCTTCCTGGGTAAGAAAAATGGCATCTTCATTGTTTACTCCCATCAAGTTTATCTGGGTGTCCTAGTCTTATTCAAGCTATTGTGAAACTTCAGCATAATTTTCCTGGAAAAGTGGCCTAATTTGTTGATCGGGTGTACCTTCTTTTGATTTTCGAGTATTGGGATTCTTCCTAAAGTTAGGGTTTCTGATTTGAGGTCCTTGTTGATTTTCCCACTGAGGTTTTCTTTCCATATTCTCTAATCTATCCATTAACTTTTCTAAACTTTTAGCTAAACTATCTATCTTAACATTTGAAGTGGGTGGTTCTTCCTTAATGGTAACTCTCCTCTCATTCCTCATTCTAGCTCTTTTAGCCAAAAAGTTAGCTTCTACTCTAACTGCATCACTCTGCATTTGTTCTAAAGTTGGGGGGTTTCTTTCTCTCAACTGATAAGACATATCAGTGTCAAAATCATCAGGAAATTTGATTAGTGCCAAGTCTGGTGGAGGTTTGATATTTGTAGGGATTGCATTATAAGTAACGTTAAACGTAGTACAATAGTCCTAAACATATTCATTAGGAGCTCTTCTAATGTTTTCATATTCAGACAATATTTGTAAAGGATTTTCTTTCTTTCCCATCTATTGATAAACAATCAATGGAAAATAGTTAAATCAAAAATATGACCAACAGGTAAAGATTTAAACCATTTCTTGACATCTCCTACTAGTGTTTGTGCAAATAATCTCATCTTTACATCTTCCTCATCAATTTCATGTCATTCAAAGTAATCATTCATTTTATTTACATGTTGTTGTGCAGTATATTGATCAGTACCATCAAACTGAAAGATTTTAATATGGTAGTCTTGGGGCATGGCATGTACTTGAGCTGGTAAGGTCAAAGGAGCATATCTGGCAGCCATGGCTAAGATTCTAGCTTGGCTAGGAGGTAAAGTGGTAGGGCTTGAAGATGAACTTGAAGTGCTTGCAGATGAGCTTGAAAATGTAGTAAAAGTGCTAGAAGATGAACTTGGAAGGTTAGGTTGGAGAGGAAGTTTAGGTAAACTGGCTTTGTGGAATGAACTGTGGTGGATATTATAGGTGGGGTGGTACTGAATGAGGTTGTATTTATAGTTTCTGAAGGTATTGTAGAGTGTTCAGAGGCCACAGCAGTTAGGGTAGCTAATTCAACTGACTATTGAAAATAGGCTTCGTCTATGTGCCTTATCAAATTTGAAGTTAACGCTTCAAGTTTGTCAAAAGTGTCTAGAACATGTTGGTCTAAATCAGGTTGTATAGTATTCTTCTTTGATTCAACAAATTGAATAAAAGTAGGGTCTATTACAGTATCATAGACTGAATTTTCAAATTTGGTATGAAAAAAAGAATGCTCAAATGATAAATCAAATTGAATATCCTCTAAGTTTAACAACTCTTTAGCAAGTGAATTTGCTTTGATTAACTGACTAATACTTCCTTGACTTTCTACTTTCCTATTTTTTCTTAAGATTCTGTCCAGATTACCAACAATTATAGTAGGGTTTGGATCTGGATGTGCCCTGGTATAGTATGTTCTTTTGGAAGCCAGAATTTTAAAATTTTTTACTTTTTAATGAAACTTTTTGACAACCCTAAAATGGCCTTAAGGTGAAAATATGAGATTTAGGATTTCCTTTAAGGTTTATTAAACTGAGTGATTGATTTCCCCAGTATGGTCGCCACTATGTTATGACTCCAAAATTTCCTCTAGAGTTTTTATGTTGTGTTTAAAGAAATAGTAGAGGTAACCACAAACCTACTTTTGAGATTAGGATCTAGCCTTCCTAATGCTCAGAGAGGGCTCTCTCTTAATAATTTAACTTTGTTGAATCAATTGATTTTAGGCTAGTTATTTAAGCTTTATTGGGTTTTGATTTAATTTGTTGGTGGAATTATTGACTTAGATGGATAGAAGATTGTCTATTTTCCATTGGGCTATGGAGTCAAAATGTCAAGAAAACATAACTGAATCAAGTTCTAAAGGAAGTGTCCACAGGGAAAGGTAGCTGAGCAACAATAGATCTTTTAGGACTGAGATGGTGAAATGAGTTTCAATCGGGATCAAGGAGCAGTTAAGGATTCCTTAAACCAGATAATGAAGGCAATGATAGAGGTCAATAGAAACTATAAATATGGAAGTGTTGTTGCTCTTAGCCTTCCACAACCTACAAGGTTGACAACACAACAATTGGAGGAAAAAAGAGAAAAATGACTTTGTTACAGTTGTGGTAGAAAATACACTAAAGGTCATAAGTTGCTGAGAATAAAGTATTTTACATAGATTGTGAAGATTAGGAACAAAAGGAACAAAAAACATCAAAAAAAGAGGTTATACACTAGGAACCAACCCCAGAGAAAGAAGAAATGAATCTTTCCATATCTTGTAATGCATTGGCAGGAATTACCACTCCACAGACTCTCAAGACATAAGGATATATCAAGAAGAAAATGGTAATAGTGTTGATTGGTTCAATTAGTACCCATAATTTTATTCATTGTAATATAGCCAAGGAATTGAATTAATTTTTATATCCAACACCAAAGTGTCAAGTGATGGTTGCAAATGGAGGAACTATAAATTACTCTGGAAAGTGCCATAATATCAAGCTAACCGTAGGCAAATATGTATTGAATATTCCAAAACTTTCCATTCCAATGGGTGGTGTTGATGTTGTACTAGAAGTCTAATGGTTATGGTCTTTGAGGACGATAGCTTTTAATTTTAAAGAAATTTTCTTGAATTTTTTTTGGGAAGGAAAGGAAATAAAATTAAGGGGTATCACGTGGAAACCAAGGAAGATAATTAGATATAATGGAATGACAAATATTTTTAAGAAATAACAATGAGGTGTAATTACAAAATTATTCTCACTATAGGTTCAAACATCGAAATCATCTATTTCTCCAGATCTCCAAAACATCTTGGAGAATCATTCCAAGGTATTTAAGGCTACCAAAGGCCTCCCACCTATTCATGATTATGATAATGTTATTCACTTGATTCCAGAAGTGTTCCTCCAAAAATATGGCCTTACAGATATCCCTATGCCCAAAAGAGTGAAATTGAATGCATGGTTGCAGAAATGCTAGAGGCTGGTATAATTCAACCTAGTCAAAGTTCTTTCTCTACTCCAGTAGAATTGGTGCACAAGAAGGATGGATCATGGTGTATGTGTTAGGATTATAGGGAGCTCAAAAATCTCACTATTAAAGATAAATTTCCCATTCCTGTCATTGATGAATTGTTGGATGAATTACAAGGAGAAATTTACTTCACCAAGTAGGATCTTCATTCAAGATATCATCAAATTAAAATGAAGAATAAATACATTCTGAAAACAACATTCAAAACTCATGAAGGTTATTATGAGTTTTTGGTCATGCCTTTTTGCCTTACTAATGCACCTTCCACATTTCAAGGTTTGATGAATTCCATTTTCAAACCCTTCCTTAGAAAATTTGTGTTTGTATTTTTTTATGATACACAAATTGACAGGGTGCTCAAACTATTGGAGGAAGAACAATTATATGCACAAACCTCCAAATGTTTATTTGGAGTACAAGAGGTGGAATATTTGGGTCATATTTTATCTCATGAGGGTGTTAAGGCAGACCTTAACAAAATTAAATCCCTTAAGGAGTGGAAAATCCCCACAACCCTAAATCATCTTTGAGAATTTCTCAAGTTGATAAGGTATTACAAGTTTGTTAAGAATTATGGGAGAATAAAAGCACCTCTAATAATATTACTGAAGAAATGTGCATTTTCTTGGACTCCAAAAGCAATTAAGGCCTTTGAACATATTAAAGAGGTATTGTGCCAAGCATCGGTCTTAGCTACACCAGACTTCACAAAAACCTTTATTGTTGAATGTGATGCCTCAGGATACATTTGGATTACTTGCAGGTATCGAGTTGCATGTATGATTTCCTTGATCGTTTTGGCATGCATGGTACATACGTGTGTGTATTTGCTTCTCTTACTACCATTGGCATGGGTTTTATCGGGTGTCACAATGGTTTTAGCCTTGCCTTTCCATTTCCAGAGAGCCATGGTATGATGGGGTTCTTTTACTTGTTAGAGATGGATTACCGAATGGTTTCAAAACTGAGTGGGGTTGTCTCAAGAAAATTCTTAAAGGCCTACGAATCCCTTGACGAGTAATGGTAGGATACATGTTAAGCCTAAGGGTGAATACGAGAAAATTACTCATGGTTTAGGTGGAGAGATCCCGAGGCATCCATGCTTGTTTAGGGCCTAATGATCCCTTTACTGGTATATAGCAAAATTGCGGTAAAGCTTGGTACTGTATGTTTATTGATTGGGCCTAGGAATCCCTTGATTGGTAGTAAATCGTGGTTGTATAGATGAGGGTTTTGGGACTAGGAATCCCTTGAATGGTAATGGAGGGATACACGATAAAGCCTGAGAAGCCCTGGTTGGTTTTGTTGTGAGTCCCATATTCATGCTTAGAATACGGTACGGGGGTGATTAGATGAAAGAAAGATTTGGTTCAGCCCAATCTATGGTCGGGTGTATGTAGAAGTCCTTGACTTAGCTTTCTTTTTCATGTGTTAATAAGAGCTCTCTCGCTCTTATATTTCATGAATAAATGTACTTGTTATTATGTGGCTTTGATGGTTCTTCTATCATTGTTATTATTTAGGTTATATTTTGGTTATAAGAATGGTTTTATGACAGACTTTAGTTATTGATCTAATCATATTTTTATTAGTAAATGAATGGTTAATGAATGTATGACCTAATACATGATAATGCAACTATTGTGAGAGGGAATCAGACCTTCTTGATGAATCTCAGATAAGTATGAGGCCCATATGTTCAGATTTGTATTTGTGTCTTATACATTACATGTTTATGATGTGTTTGACCAAATTCCTGTCATGGGTAGGATGAGTCAGGTCATGTCCTTCTTCAAGTTTTGCATTCAAGACCTTGTCTCCTTATTATTTATCATTTTTTAGAGTTTCATAAAGTTTTGGGCAAAGGCCTGGGTCCTAGCCTTGAAAAAGTGACTCAGCTCTCAGGGTTGCTGGCACAAAACTGAATGAAAAAGGCCACGGTCGGTGGGATGCAGGCTTATGGGAGTGACTGAAGGGTCTCAGCTATTAGCTTGCCTTTTCAAGGGAGTGACTAAGATCCCACATCAGTGAAAATCTAAGTTAACTAAGGGGTTGGGAACTTGGGGTGGCTAGTTAGCTCATGTAGTTCTTGCAGCATGAAAGGGAGGTATGTAAAGTTTTTGTTCATCAGTTCCACTTCCTTAACTTCACTTAGGGAGTTGAATCATATCATAGTAACTCTTCATCACATATTTACCCCGTTGAATCGGTAATATTTGGTAAGTGTGGGAGGAGGGTGTTACAGAGTGTTATTAGAGCATGGTTCACCCCTTGGACTGGATGGGAGGAATGTGTTTGTCATGCATGCATGCAGGTTGTATATGTGCTTGATGTGTATGCTTGTGATGGTCATTGTTACAGTTGTGTTTTCATGTAGAAGTTGATGATGTATGTATATTGTTATGATTATGATTTTACATATGTTGTCCTAATATGATTGATCTTGCAAACGAGATATCCTCCCCTAAAATATAATAAGGTATGTTGGTTATGATTATATTTTTGGTTTAGAAGACATTATATACTTACAGGAAGAAGGGGATCAAAGATGACTAGAAAAATGGTGGATTATAGTTCACGAAATTCTCCCTGTAGATCAGATTAGCAGCATGGTGATGTATACTCCCCTCACATAGCAGACACTTTGAGAATTTTGAAGGAAAAAATAATAAGTTACAAAGCAGATAATGATATCATAATTCAATCACAAGAGAGACTTGTGAGGGCATAGGAGAAACAAGCAAAGGTCAATTCAGTTATCCTTCAGAGTTTGTCAGACTTGTAGAGACAGGGACTGCTTTGGATCAGTGATGGACAGGAGGATAGGACTAATGGATCCTATGGTAGTAGATCTCATTATGGGAACAGGTCGGATAGGGATAATATCACCAAGGATGGTAGATTCTTGGACACGCCTAATAGGAGAAGCAGTGGACATGGGCTTTATTCTAGGTCTGGTTCATATGTGTACCATGTTCATCATCACTATCACCCTTACAGGAGGAGTGATAGGGGATATTTTTCGTATGAGTTCAAGAAATCCAAGCCACCTAAATCTGATGGAGAAATGAAGAAGTCATAGGATGTAGAAGCTTGGTTGCTTGGAATGAATAAGTTCTTCAGATTGTTTTACTATTCAGAGAACATGAAAGTCATAATAGCTACATCATTCTTAAAGGAAAAGCAAACATATGTAGGAAGACGTGAAGAATTTTAGAGGCATTTGGGGAGATGAGTTGACTTTGAGGGAGTTTGAAAAACTTTTCAAGAAGAAGTATCTATCTGAGAGATGTTGTGATGATAGGGTGAAGGAGTTCTATGAGTTGAAGATGGGATCTATGACCAATGAGGAGTATACTAGTAGATTCTTAGAGTTGTTGAGGTATGTGCCTTATCTTAAGGAGGAGAAAGAAAATATTTAGAGATTCATCAGTGGGTTTTCTGTAGTGTTCAAATATAGGATTGACTTTAATGAACCTAGATCATTGGAGGAAGCCATAAGAAAGTTGAAGTATTGTTATGAGCAATCGAAGCGTAAGATAGAGTCTTAGCAAGGTTGGAAAGGGAAAGACAAAGCTAAGGGAAAGTGGCCACCAAAGTGAACAAGACATCAGGGTGCCGGTGAGAAAGAGAATGTGGTTCGTTAAAATAATTTTAATGTAGTTGGATAGGGACATGGGTCAAAGCCTGGGGGGAGAAAAATAAAGGTGAGGATAAGGGACAGGTGCAGTGTTGGATATGTGGCAAGGAGCACCTCAAGAAGGATTGTCTGTCGTATCAGGGTGGTAGGCCTCATATATATAGTGCACATGAAGTGTAGAAAGTTGGGAATGTTGGATAGAGCATTCCTCGAATCTATGCAGCATTGGATAACAGGCAGGTGGATCACTAGGCATCTATTATCGAGATGGATGGTAAGCTTTGAGATCAAGTTGTTTCTATTTTGATTGACCTTGTATCTAATTATAGTTATGGTAACCCTGACTTCGTGGATAAGTGTGGTTTGAATAAAGAAGTGAATGCAAAGTATTTCTTAGTGTAGTTGGCTATAGGTACTAAGAAGAGAGTTCATGAGTGGGTAAAAGCTTGTGCATTTGATTTGAATGGTATGCCTACAACAGCACATATGAATGTACTTCCATTGGGATCATATAGTATTCTTTTGGGTATGGATTGGTTGTACCTTCACAAGACCAAAGTATATTGTTATGAAAAGGCTATTGAGTTCCTGGATGACAATGGAGAACAGAGAATCTTGTAGGGTAAGAAGAAGGCTACATCGATAAGAATGGTAATAGTTATGCAGAAGCGAAGTCACAGGAAAGGGTGTGTGTTATTTGCAGCACATATTTCCATAGATAAAGATAAGGATGTTGAGGATGTAGGAGTCTTGAAGAGGTACCCAATATTGCAGTAGTTTCAAGATGTGTTCCCAGCAGATATTTCAGAGTTTCCACCTCACAGGGAAGTGGAATTTTCTATCGATTTGGTACCAGGGGTGGCACCAGCAAAGGCAGTATACAAGGTGAGAACTCCAAAGTTAGTGGAATCGAAGTTGTAGTTGGAGGACATGCTTAAAAAGGGATACATTGGGCTAATTGTGTCACCTTGGGGTGCACCGGTATTGTTTGTGAAGAAGAAGGATGGTACTCTTAGATTGTGAATTGATTATAGGTAGTTGAACAAGGTAACCATCAAGAATGGGTATTTTTTGTCGAAGATCAATGACTTGTTTGATTAGTTGAAGGGAGAAACATTTTTCTAGAAGATTGATTTGAGATCAGCATATCATCAGGTACGGATCAAAGAGGAGGACATCTACAAGAATTATTTCTAGACCATGTATGGGAATTACTAGTTTGTTGTAATTCCTTTCGGTTCGACTAATTTGCCAGCTACTTTTATGTGCTTGATGAATAGTGTATTGTGTCCTTATGTGGACAAGTCTGTGATTGTATTTATTGATGATATACTTATATATTCTAATAATGAGGAAGAGCATGTCAAACACTTAGTAATAGTATTGATATTGCTGAGAGAGCATCAGTTGTATGCTAAGATTAGTAAATGCAGTTTCTTTCAGACAGAGGTTGTAACAACCTCTGGGGTAAATGTGCATATAAAAAAAAACATAATAGGAGTAGAAATACAATAAACATATCAACCATCAAAATCCATATATACATCAGTACATTTGCACATGAAAATCAAGGGAATGAATTTTTTTCATTAATAAACGCTATGAACCAATCGGATATGGGACTACCACATTCCACCCGATCATAGATTGGCTGAGCCAAGTCTCTCTTCAGCCAATCACCCCCGTGCCATATTCCAAGCATGAATGTGGGATCTCATAGAACACATCAATCAAAACTCATCCAGGGCTTCCAGAGTCCACCCACCTCAATCCATCAAACAGTGATTCCACCTCACGGTCAGACATCACCAAAAACCATCATCAGATTGGTCTCCATCTAAGCCTTCCAGGGCTTCTAGATCATTTGTCCCACCAAGACTTCCAGAACTAGTAACTCAGCCCACAGCTTATACAGGGCTTCTTGAGTGTTTGTCCAACCAAGGCTTCCAAAACTATTAACTCAACCCATAGCTTATATAGGGCTTCCATAGTGTTTGTCCAACCAAGGCTTCTAGGACTAGTAACTCAACCCACCAAGGGCTTCAAGAGGGTTTGTCCAACCAGGGCTTCCAAGACTAGTAAATCAACCCAAGCTGTTACAGGGCTTCTAGAGCATTTGTTCAACTAGGGCTTCCAAGACTAGTAACTCAACCCAAGCTAAGGAAACATGAGAACCAACCAAAACAAAGTAATGAAAGTAAACCCATAATAACCATGGCTATCCAGGAAATGGCAAGGCAAGGAAACCCATTGTCAATCCAGGAAATCCTCCATGCCAATGATAGATCACAACCAAGAAACCACATGCATGTGTCATGCATGCCAAAACTAGTGAATAAATCATACATGCAACTCGACACCTGCAAGAAAATATGATGTAGCTACTGATGTCAATGCCTTCTTATGCTTTCCTGCTCTTCCTTTGCCTTCTTGCTCCAAGAATCCAAGTATGCCACACCCTCCAAGAGTGCTCCAAGAAAACTCTAAGTATCCAAGAGTATGAGAGAGAGAGAGAGAATAATGAGAGAGCTCCAAAACTGAACTAACCAAATCTTGCCAACTAATCCTTAGAAGCCCTTTTATGAATGAGGCCTCTATTTTCCTCTTTTTTCCTCCTCACGTGCAACTTATGACCTTTCACCTCCTTTTTCTCCTAATTTCCATTATTTTCCTCATTTTCCTCCTCACATGCAACATGTGACCTTTCACCTCCTTTTTCTCCTAATTTCCATTATTTTAATAAATAAATGTGCCAAAATGCCTTTTAATGCCTTAGCCATTGCCTTTGCCATTTCCTTAGCCATAAACAATCAAATGAACACCCCCTAGGATGTCTTGCCCACCATTCATCTTGGAATACGTGTCCCATCATCTGTGGTATTTATATATTTTTACATGGAATTTTCACCAGGGCTGTTACAGAACCCTCCCCCGTGGGGGAACACCGTCCTCGGTGTTCAATGACACCTATAGCCAAAAGACTTTTGAAAAACAAAACATACTACCCATGGAGCTTTATAACACAGCTTGTTGCAGTATTTACAATGAAATATCTGCTCAAAATTAAATCATCATGACAACATGACAACATACCACATAATGGAGCTTTATAACACAGCTCATTACGGAATTTACAATAACCACATATGCACATTTTCTCAACCAGAAAATAAAATAATACGATGCCTACATCCACAACAAGGAAATCTAGAGGCTCACACCTCCACCCTCAAAGTAATATCAGGTTCCACCTCCTTCCCAGGAAGTACATAATCCACTGCAAGTTCAAATCTGCATCCAATGTCCAACGTTATAATCCCACACCACTTATCCTCTCAATGAATAGTTATCAGCTCATTATTCAAGGGCACACTACCAATGTGCATCTGATTCCATTTGGCAATGCTAATGACCAAAACAAATCCATCCGTGATCTTCCCTTCTCTGCTACACAATCCCTAAGGAATCCAGTCACCCCTTCCGTGCAGTCACTCACCTTCCAAGTTCCGCTTGCATCCCCATCCTGGGAAGTCCATCCCTTGACAAGGCTTCCTCACATCGAAAAATACAACAACCAAGTCATATACATGCCTTAAAACCATCATATCGGTCATAGCATGCTCATGGAAATCAATGGACACAATTGGGTACCAGTTTCCCACAATGGACCTACTTCTAAAGTGCTCTATCAGCATACTGTTGTATTTCTAATTTCTTTCATTGTTGCTGCTAATTCTTGCAGTTGATTTCAACCATCCAATTGGGCATGTTCATGCTTCCTGTACCAAGAACATAACTTCCATTAGATTCAAAATAAGCTGAAATCACTTCAAATCATACTTCATTGGTAGTTTGTCAATAAGGTACGCTTGGAATCTTGTTCGCTTCCTATCAAAAGAAGTCAAACTAGCATCTTTGACCAAATCAACATGTATAAAAATATCACATTAGGTTAGCTCAAAACACAACCATCATAGATCAAAATCATAAATCACATGTAACCATCATAAACCAGAATCATAGATCATAAATCAAAATCATAGATCATAAACCAAAATCATAATTCACATGTAATCATCATATACCAGAACCATAAATCACATGCATAATAAAACAGAAATACAATACCGATACCTATCCTTCATCAATCCTTACTTCTGCCTTTGTTCTTTTGTATAGACATCGAACCGGTTGCCACACCCAGCAAACACCTAGTGCCTTCTCCTCTACCAGGTGCACATATGCATAGTGTGCATCACACACATACAACCACGCGACATACCACACCATGCAATACATGCATCTATGCTTGACATACAACACATACACCTACACCCAGAGTATACAATAATGCATCCATCTATACTCGATGTGAAATACCACCCAATACATGTACCTACATAGAGTACAACACAACGAGTACACATGCCGCAATACCATGACTACATGATGCACATACATAATACCGCATGCTCATAACACAACATCGATGACATGCACACAATACCACACGTACACCATTACCATGTGTACAACATGTACACAATACCACCTATACATTTCACCACCTACACAACATGTTCACAAAATCACATGTACACGGCCCCACCTGCGCAACGTGTACACAATACCACATGTACACTATGCCACTGTACAACGTGTACACAATACCACATGTACATAGTACCACACGCACGATGTGTACGCAACACCATATGTACATAGCATCACATGCACGACATGTACACAGCACCACATGCTCATAGCACCCTATGTACAACATGTACACAACACCACATGCTCACAGCACCACTTGTACAATCATGCACACAACACCATATGTACATAGCACCATATGTACAACATTAACGCAACACCAAGTATACATAGCACTGCACATCCAACATGTACATTGCATCATCCATACACAGCACTACATATCCAACATGCACAAAGCACCATATGCACACACACTGCATATACATCATGAAGACAGTACAATATGTATACAAAAACCCATATGCAATATTCGCACAACCCTATTTGTACCATCCTGTACATAGCATTGCATAAATAACATGTACACATGCTATGTATACACAAGACCACAAGTGCACGCATCATAGATGAAACATGTACAACATATACAACATATGCATGATAGTAGTACCGCACATCCAAAACCACACTGTCCTTACCAAGAAACCTTGCTTTCGGTATCTTATCCATGCTTATCCTAGCATGCCACAGACCACATTGCTTTCACTTTGCTAATGTATCCTTCAACATTACCTGTCATAGCATAAACATAGGCATAATACCAAATCATATCCACATGATATTGACCTCATATATTTATCGTGACTACTCTTCCCAATTGATTCCTCGTAAAACCAGGAACCTCTTCATGTCGTTCTCTTGCATAAGCAATCATTCCTCCATAAGAATGATTCGTGACAACCCTGTCATATAGTAACATAGATACATGGATACATACATACATATATAAACTTTACATAAAACAATCATGATCCTGTCAGACAATGAAATACATACATACATGTATACATATATAAACTTCAACATAATCATGATCATAAAATAATTACCAGATATCAAGGTCAAGGTTAAGAGAAATTCCTTTATTCATGCACAACATGCACGATATTGAGAATAATAATTCCCAACATAGCCAAGGCATCTTACACCTCATATCCATTTACTTTACCTTTTTTGGTTACCTTTCTTGTGCCTGCACTACTATTGTCCATTTACCATAATGGACCCAACCAGTTCAATCAACTATCATAGTCTTACCTTCCGTTGCGCTTACTCATGCATAGAGCTTCATCTGAATCTTACATTACCTTTCGGGTACCACACAGCTCTCCTCGATCTCCGTCAACTATCCTCTTTCCTAACCAATTCCCAAGACTCAAACATAAAAGGCAAGACAAGAAGCAAACAAGAAGAAGACCGTAAAAACCAATAACAACATGACTCCACAAACAAAGTGGTATGGACATACACTAGACATAAACAAAGCCACAAATCAATCTCAACAATTCATAAAATACCAAAAGCACAAGACTAACAACAAACACCATGACTCAATCCCCATGGTTCCCAGGAAATCTCAACCCGAGCCTTCTTCAATATTTCAAGGAAACCTCTCTTGCCATGCAACTCCCTGCATCATTCTCACACATGTCAACCACATGTTTCAAATATCAAAACAATCATATCTATTCATTTGAAATCAACTCTTATAAACAATCATGTCATAATCCATAATTAACTCACAGTCATTAGACATAATGCTACAACTATCACCTACTATACTCAAGTACATATCAACTGTCACAACACATATATTTTAGTACAATCATCTTAAAACAAGATCATTTGAACACATACTCATATTATGCAATTCATCAAACATTCATACCACTTGCAAACATACCATGTTAAATGAATCAACTAGGCACCAAACACTCAAACACCAAATAAACGTCATAATCAAACAACCAAGCACCAAATATACGACATAAGAAAACTCATACCTTAATGTATATCAGGGGAGGTGATCTTGTTTGCACAATCAATCTGGTTAGCACGATATAACTTTACAACACATCAGCTCAAGCAATCATAAGATTATTATATCCATAACAATATCAACTAATATCTTCACATCGTAAACTCATACACATATGCAAAGTCAATCTAGATTAGTATGACACTATCTCACAAATATGTCGGTTCATACTTGAATATCGCAACCATAACCATTTGCATAGGTCAAACTAAGTTAACACAATACATATAAAATCAAGATATTGAAGGAAATGAACATAACCATCACGCATATGACCAATCCAAATTATAACATCAATATCTCAATGAAATGACCCTAATCATCAAGTTAATAGCATATAACAACAATAAGCTATATATCATGCTCATCAACAACATAAAACTGAATCGTCAAGCTAGCTGTCATATAACAATAAATAATTTAACCTATAACATACTCATCAACAACATACATCATAATCATTGGGTTATCTAATATAAAACAACAATAGCAATGCATACAACTACAGGTTACTATCATTCTTGACTATCCGACACATGTGCAAATAACTACACTAGTCAACTAACATCTATCATGAATGTAACCATAACATCAAAAGACATGTACGTAAACCTAATGTATATAACCCTAATGCATATAACAATCCTTAATCTACATCCCTACATGCCAAACATACAATACCTATATGATAATCTGCTCTTATCGCAAAGTCCGATGTTGAAACCTCATTATAATGATCTGCATCTCCTGCTCTATCTCAGCCAACATATTAGCACCATAACATCCAATAGCACTATGGTGACCCAAATTGCAAATAATGACTTCACAAGGCATACTTGACCTACTATACATGCATAATCATAACCAATACCATACATGCATAACAACTGCATATACACACATAAAAAATGAGTACCAAACTATATACACATCATTCCAGCTGGAGTCTAGTCATCAATGCATGACCATATCAACTACACAAACCATGACCACATGCATGAAAACAACCATTACTCCATTGTGCACATTGTCACATGCAACCAACAATATGCATAAGCAATGCCAAATCAACTACACCTACGCATAAACACATGTAGTCGAACATAAGCGATCAAATCTTGTAATCAACCTACAAGACTGATACATGTAATCCAAAATATTCATGAATGTAACCTAACATACAAGGATGTAAGTAGGTATCAGGAAATCAAGATGTAAGCGACATATAATTCATACACATTTAGGCACATGTTCCAAAAAACATGCCATCATATCTATTAATTTGAAAACAGCATTCACCAATACTAACAACCTACAAGCATACCCCCTTACTATCCATGGTCCACACTAAGAGAGAAGGAGGAAGCTACTATAATGGCCCGATCTCCAATGTCCAATTATGGAGATCTCCAAAGCTCTACTAAATTTAATCACATTTGAAAATAAATTGTTTTTTATTTCTCATAAATTTGTATGAGATTAAGTCAAAAACATTGCACTTATTCCACTTGTAACATAATAACTAAAAACATGCCACTTTTCCATTTCCTTACATGCAACTTTTCAAATTCCTTGCATGCAACCTTTCAAATTCCTTACATGCAACTATTCAATTATTTACATGCAAATAGGCATAGATCAGCTACATCCATATTATCACACTACAATTCTATCCCATCCAAAAAATAACATTTTCTTCAAACAATTACCATACTTTTACATTTTTCTTCAAACATCTATTATACTATTACATTTGCATGTAAGCATTTCTTCAAACAATTTACATGCAAACTAATTTAGCCAACTACTTGTATACAAGTAAGCATATATCAACTACAACAATACTATGATACATCAATAATATCCCCAACCACAAACAACATACTCATTGGGCCATTTTATCAAACAATTTGTATGCAATCAATCATTGAACCATTTAAGCATTTCATCAAACACTTTTCATGCAAACTAATGTAGCGAATGATTCAATGCATATATCCTAAAATGTAGTAGTACAAGTTATGGAAACTGAACTATATGATTAGTGATATTATCCCTCACTATGGTTTAATTTTCAACTTCTGAGATTTCATAAATGAAAAGTTATAACAAAAATAACAACACAATCATATTTGGTGCACAATTCTAGGAGTATCCAGAAATCTCGACTTACACTAGTCATATCTCCTAAAATATAGTGAATAAATGTCTGAAATTTTTATCACAATATAAGTGGGATTTCCTCTCATTGTGGAAAAAATTTTAGCTCCTGAGAGTGCCCAGAATAAAAGTTATAAAAAAAATTTCAGCATGACCTGTTTGAGACCTAATTTTAGGAGCATTCAGGAGGCTCGACTCCCTTTGCTCATATCTCCTAAAATATTGCGACCCAATATCTGAAATTTCTACCACATAATAATTGGTATTTTCCCTCAATGTGGATGATTTTTCAGCTTCTGAAAGCATACAGAAGAAAATTTATTGCATAAATGCCAACATGACATGTTTAAAGGTGCATTCAAGAAGGTCATCTTCCTTAGATCATAATTCCTAAAGTATTGTGAACCAATATCTGAAAAATTTACCACATTATCAGTGGGATTTACCTTCAGTATGGACAAATTTTCGACTTCTAATATTCCACAGAAGAAAATTTGTAACATATATGAGAGCAAGGTTTAAAATTTAAAGTTTGTTCTTCATTTTACCTATGATAGAACCCATCCAGTCCAAGTGTTTGAACCATGCTCTGGTACCACTCCGTAACAACCTCCGGGGTAAATGTACATATAAAAAAAAAAAAACATAATAGTAGCAGAAATACAATAAACATATCATCCATCAAAATCCATATATACATCAGTACATTTGCACATGAAAATCAAGGGAATAAATTTTTTTTTTCATTAATAAATGTAATGAACCAACCGGAGATGGGACTACCACGTTCCACCCGACCATAGATTGGTTGAGCCAATTCTTTCTTCAGCCAATCACCCCCGTGCCATATTACAAGCATGAATGTGGGATCTCATAGAACACATCAATCAAAACTCATCCAGGGCTTTCATAGGCCACCCACCTCAACCCATCAAATAGTGATTCCACCTCACGGACGGACATCACCAAAAACCATCATCAGATTGGTCTCCATCCAAGCCTTCCAGGGCTTCCAGAGCGTTTGTCCAACCAAGGCTTCTAGAACTAGTAACTCAATCCATAGCTTATACAGGGCTTCTAGAGTGCTTGTCCAACCAAGGCTTCCAGGACTAGTAACTCAACCCACCAAGGGCTTCCAGAGCATTTGTCCAACCAGAGCTTTCAAAACTAGTAACTCAACCCAAGTTGTTACAGGGCTTCCAGAGCGTTTGTTCAACCAGGGCTTCTAGGACTAGTAACTCAACCCAAGCTAAGGAAACATGAGAACCAACCAAAACAAATTAATGAAAGTAAACCCACAATCACCATGGCTATCCAGGAAATGGCAAGGCTAGGCAATCCACTGCCGATCCAGGCAATCCTCCATGCCAATGATAGATCACAACCAAGAAACCACATGCATGTGCCATGCATGCCAAAACTAGTGAATAAATCATACATGCAACTCGATACCTGCAAGCAAATATGATGTAGTTGCTGATGTCGATGCCTTCTTGTGCTTTCATGCTCTTCCTTTGCCTTCTTGCTCCAAGAATCCAAGTAGGCCACACCCTCCAAGAGTGCTCCAAGAAAACTCTAAGTATCCAAGAGTATGAGAGAGAGAGAGAGAGAGAGAATAATGAGAGAGCTCCAAAACTGAAGTGACCAAATCTTGCCAATTGATCCTTAGAAGCCTTTTTATGAATTAGACCTCTATTTTTTTCATTTTCCATTAGTTTCCTTCATTTTCCTCCTCACATGCAACCTATGACCTTTCACCTCCTTTTTCTCCTAATTTCCATAATTTTAATAAATAAATGTGCCAAAATGTCTTTTAATGCCTTAGCCATTGTCTTTGCCAATTTCCTTAGCTATAAACAATCAAATGAACACCCCCTAGGATATCTTGCCCACCATTCATCTTGGAATATGCGTCCCATCATCTATGGTATTTAAATATTTTTACATGGAATTTTCACCAAGGATGTTACAGAGGTACATTCCTTGGGACATGTAGTTTCCAAGGAAGGCATAACAGTGGATCTGAAAAAGATCAAAGCTATTATGGAATGGGAAACTCCTAGGAATGTGGATGAGGTCAGGTTATTCATGGGGTTAGCAGGTTATTATGGGAGGTTCATCACGAACTTCTCACGAATTTCCTATCTTGTCTCATCATTGCATAAGAAAGGAAAGAAATTTGAATGGACAAAGGAATGGGCAGCAAGTTTTGAGTAAACAAAGTTTTTCGGTAGAAATCACATGAGAGAATTTTTTGGCCGATGCGTTTCGAACCAACAAGTGTAGTTCATCATCGGGACCAGATGAAGAGGGAGACCATGGCAAAGGCTTAAATAGAGAGCAATGTAGAGATATAATTTCAAGTAACAACTATATTTGAACAATAGTGTTTAAATTATAATATTAATTTATTAATATATTAAAAACAAATATTAT
>APFE031236141.1:0-10926 GCA_000404065.3 Pinus taeda | reverse complement strand
TATATTAATAAATTAATATTATAATTTGAACACTATTGTTCAAATATAGTCGTTACTTGAAATTATGTCTCTACATTGCTCTCTATTTAAGCCTTTGTCATGGTCTGCCTCTTCATCTGGTCCTGATGATGAACCACACTTGTTGGTTCGAAACGCGTCGGCCAAAAAATTCTCTCATGTGATTTCTACCGAAAGACTTTGTTTAATTCATTATGTATCATAGAAGCTTGAATACAGAAGTTTTGAGTAGTTGAAGCAGTTGTTGACAAATTCTCCAGTTCTCAAGATTGCGGGCCTGGGTAAAGAGTTTGTGGTGTGTACAAATGTTTGCAAGAGAGGAATTGGTGGAGTCTTGATCCAGGAGGGACAGGTGGTATGTTATGAATCAAGGAAATTGAATGAGCATGACCATAATTATGTTACGCGTGATCTTGAGTTGGAAGTGATCATCCATGCATTGAATATGTGGAGATATTATCTTCTTGGCAGGAGGTTTGTATTGATGAGCAACCACAGTGGATTGAGATTCCTATTTGACCAATCGAATTTGAATGTCATGCAAGCTATATGGTTGGCCACGATCAGTAAGTTTGACTTCGAGATCAAGTACATTAAAGGAAAGGAGAATAGGGTTATAGATGCTCTTAGCATAAGAGTACAAGTAAATCATATAGCAGCTATGAGTACATATGGGACATATTTACAGGATTATATCTTATAGGAGGGACAGAAGGATTGTAGGTATAGGGAGCTTAGGCACAGGTTACAACAGCGGGGTATAGGTGATCAAAATGCGGATTATTGTCTCACGGCGAATGGTTTGGTCATATTTAGGGACAGGATCTATGTGTCAAATAATAGTGAGCTCAAGAAGCTTACCTTGAGAAAATTTCATGCTAAGTCATATTCATGTCATCTAGGATATCAGAAGACATTGACAGCGATGAAGAAGTTCTACTATTGGTCAAATCTAAGGGAGGAAGTGGCAGAGTTTGTGGCTGGATGTTTGGATTGTCAATAGGTAAGAGAAGAGTGTAAGCATCTATGTGGTCTACTACAGCCAATTATGATTCTATAATGGAAATGGGAGGTCATTTCCATGGATTTCATTACAAGTTTTCCAAGGACATCTAGGCAACATGATTATATTATGGTTATGGTTGGTATGATGGAAAATGTAGCACACTTCATTCCAGTGATGTGTACTTGTTCAGCTAGTGATGTAGCACACTTCATTCCAGTTATGTGTACTTATTCAGCTAGTGATGTAGCACACATTTTCATCAAGGAGATAGTAAGGTTACATGGTGTTCCAAAGAAGATTGTGTCAGATAGGGATGCTAAGTTTACTTCCAAGTTTTTGAAGGAGTTATTTGCAAGTTGGGGTACAAAGTTTGCTTCCAGTACAGCTTATCATTCACAAATAAATGGACAGACAGAGAGGCTCAATAGAATTTTGGAGGACATGTTGAGAATGTATGTTATGCATTAACAGCGAAAGGGGGAAGATTATATTCCACTGGTTGAGTTTGCTTAAAACAATAGGTATCATGAGTCACTAAGGATGAGTCTGTTTGAGGCACTCTATGGGCAGAGTTGTAATACTCCCATCAGTTGGAGTGATCCAGTGAACATGTTATTGATAGGACCAGATATGTTGGCACAGATGGAACAGGAAATGCAGGTAATCACAAAGAATCTAAAGGCAACACATGACATACAGAAGAGTTATGCATATCAGCACGAGGAATTTAAGGAGTTCAGGTTGGGGAGCATGTGTACTTGCGCATCAAGCCCAAGAAGAGCTCCTTGAGGATTGGGTCATGTGCAAAGTTGGCACCTTGGTATTGCGGGCCTTTTGAGATCCTTGAGAGGATTGGAGCAGTGGTGTACAGACTTGCACTACCTCCAACACCGAAAGTGTAATGTCCCTCAATAATAATAATAAATAATAATAAATAATAAAATAATATAGTAAATATAATATTAAAATACAAGAAAATAAATAATTAAACAGTAAAATAATAAAAATATATAGTAATAGTAATATAAAATAAATAATAATAAAATAATAAATAACAATACTAAAGCTCTAAATAAATATAAAAAGAAATAAAACAAGAAAGCAATAAAAATCAGTAAAGCTATCAAAAAATAAAAACAAAAATAATAAAACAAGAAAGCAATAAAGTTGCATGTAGACACATGGAGTGTGTGCATGTGGTTCCCCTTCCAATGTTTGCTCTATTTAATAGATGGTGAGGAAGATGAGAGGCATTCCATCAGTCCAAGATTCTATCATTCATTCTCTTGGGAGAATGGTGTTCTAAGACAGAGGAGTCACTGGCAGTAGTACGTTGATTGAGGGCTCGGGGGTGGCCAGTTGTAGGAAGTCCTTGCGCAATTGAGCCTACAGTTAGGTGGAGAATCGTCCCCAAAACCTTGTTGCAGTAAGCAGACTTCAACCATAGGTAAGTGCTACTCATAGTATGAACTTGATGTTAATTAGTTGATTAATTACATGTTTATTTTGGGCTGTTACATATGGTATAATTCAATCCACATTGGATTTGAGCACTATTGATATGGTATACTGGTACGTTTTTGTGGAGGAACATTTCTTTAATGTTGGTGTAACTAGTCACCATTGGTTCATTTTACAACACAATTTACATAGTGCTTGAAGTATTTGGATAATTGATGTTGACATTTGTAATATCGTCACCATTTGAAGTGCTCTAAAATAGTGAAATTTGTTCCAATTCACAATGGTATAAACTCCGATATCTTGTTACCTTTAGATGATCATTGTCCACTTGCATTTGTTCTTTATTTTATGGTTTCAATCTGATCAAAAAACACAGAGATAACATTCCTTGAATGTTGATCATATTATTCACTATGTATTTGGGTTGGATTGATGTTACATATGATAGGAATACAATGGCATAAAGTAGGTTAACTAATACGTTAAGTGGGTAAGTAGAAGTGTATCGATTATATATTGATTTTATTTTATTTATTAAAATAAGAAATTTTAAGAAATGAAAAAGGGATAAATTAGTATTAATTATGATTTTGTGTTACAAATTTAACAAATTATATAAGATAAGAACAATAGATTTTGGATGAGAATAGATGTATTTAAAATACTATTTAATTGAATTTGTTTCAATGATGTATTATTTTTATAGAGTTAGGAAGAGTAGTAAGACAATAACTCAAAACCAACAATCTAATTTTCATTTCATCTGTACTTATGGTATTTTTTCATTGTAACTAGTTTAAGGAATATGCCTTAATGTTATGTCAAAAAAAATGGGGTGTGAATAAGTTGTGTTTTTAAAGATAATTACTCTAATTGAAGTGATGACATCCTTTGATATGTTTTTCATAGCATGTTAGTGATCATAATCAAGTAAGAATGCAATGTGTTATATTATACTACTGAGGTATGGGAAGAACTAAGGAGAAATAAGGCTCTAAATTATTGTAATAAGTTAAGAAACACTAATATTTAGAATTGGAATAGTAATTGACAATTTTTATCAACTTACGTAATTAATGTTTCGAGGATAACCATAAAGGTGATTGTATTTTATTATAAATGAGAGTGAATTGACAATCTTGGAAGAACAACATAACCATGTTGATGACATTAAAGAATTCAATTTATTTGTAAATTTTCCATTTTTAGCCAATGTTAGCAGTGATATTTGGATAAAGTTGTTTAGGGAGGAAGGGAAAAAGAAGGACTTTCACTAAATTCCCTTGGGGAAGTAAGAATAAATGACTAGAGATTAAGGCTCAAGATGATGAGGATCATTTGAATTTTAACGAAAACATGACATAATAGTAATTATGAAGATTAGTATTTTCTACGACTCAAATCAAGCTCAAAACCTTAGATCTGGCGGGTACTCATTTTGCGAAATATATGGTATAACAATGAATGATATAATGACTATTAATAGTATTCATGAGATAACCTAGATCCTAGATGGATGTTGAATAATCTTAGTTCATAGTTGAATGTTTGTAAAGTAAATGAAATTCATTTTTCTGATGAATCATGATAAGAATGCTTATACAGTATTATTCTATATTTGATAGGTACTGAGATGTTTCTTATGTTTCATGATATGATGGTATGAAGGTGATCATGCACATGTGGTTTATATTTATATAGTTGTTACAATACTAATGATGTATCCTTATGATGATTATGATATGCATAACATGGCATAGGAATTATAATGCTATAATATGAGGTTTATTGACATGTGGTTCATTTATTATGTGAAGTCATGATATGTCTTTGATGCAAATATGTTGATGTTATAACTTATGATGGTATTTCATGAGGTGAAGCATGTGATAGTTGCATACAAATTTATGACATGCATGAGCATGCAATTCATTATTATTCATAATGTTGTGATTAACAATGATGAATGTTACATGATAACATGCAAGACTTGGCATGTGGATTATTTTCTATGATACTATGATGGTATAACTAATGCATTGGTTGCATGTTGAGGTGTGATGATTCACAGGACTCCATAAATGGGCCAAGAGGGCTGGTTTATTTGATGATCTCATGCGAGCCCATACGCACGAGGGAGAATAAGTAACACCATATGGGATGGGGACAAACTCAATCAACACTACATATGCCAGTGGTTCATTTGTCTTGTGTAGCTCCTGATGGATAGCTCTTGAAGGGCTATGGGACTATCTTGAGGAGGCCAAGTGCCTAATGTTCTAGGCTAGGTGCCTGTTATTGGATTGGGATGCCGAAGTCTAGTGGGGGTGTAAGGACTCTGATGCCTGGGGTTGTGTGCCTTAGTAGTTGTGGAGGGAGTGGGCCAGCCTTGCGAGATGCCCGAAGTCATTGAGTACCATACCGGATGCCTTCCTTGGGGCAGATGAGGTCTGAGTCGGGCGCGAGCTTGGGGCCAGCCTTGGAATAGGATACAGACTGGCAAGGCTTATGGCTGGTTCCGAAAGTGGGAAAAAGGACAGAGATTCCTTGAGATTTCTCGGGTGTTGTGAAACTTTTGATGCCTGTTGGTTATACTAGTTCAACAGAAGGTGTAGGGCAAACATGAAGTAATAAATAACTAAATAAATAAAATATTAAATAATTCAACTTAACTTCGGGACGAAGTTCCTTAAAGTGGGGAAGTATGTAATGTCCCTCAAATAATTATAATAAATAATAATAAATAATAAAATAATAATAATAATAATAAATAAATAATATAATATTAAAATACAAGAAAATAAATAATAAACAATAATAAAAAATATAGTAATAGTAAATAAATAATAAATAACAATACTAAAGCTCTAAATAAATATAAAAAGAAATAAAACAAGAAAGCAGTAAAAATCAATAAAGCTATCAAAAGGTAAAAACAAAAATAATAAAACAAGAAAGCAGTAAAGTTGCATGTAGACACATGGAGTGTGTGCATGTGGCTCCCCTTCCAATGTTTGCTCTATTTAATAGATGGTGAGGAATATGAGAGGAATTCCATCATTCCAAGATTCTATCATTCATTCTTTTGGGAGAATGGTGTTCTAAGATAGAGGAGTCACTGGCAGTAGTACGTTGATTGAGGGCTCGGGAGTGGCCAGTTGTAGCAAGTCCTTATGCAATTGAGCCTACGGTTGGGTGGAAAGTCATCCCCAAAACCTTGTTGCAATAAGCAGACTTCAACCACAAGTAAGTGCTACTCATAGTTTGAACTTGATATTAATTATTTGATTAATTACATGTTTATTTTGGGCTATTACAGAAAGTTCACGATGTTTTCCATGTTTCATTGCTCAAAATATGTGTAAAGGATGTTGATCATGTTATTGATTCGTTTGTATTGTAGGTGGAGCTAGAAGGAGAATTCCAATCGGAACCTCAATGCATATTGTAGTGAAAGATGATCATGCTTGAGGAATCAAGCAAGTTAAAGTGAAATCGAAACACTTTAGGCCCAATAAAGCTACATGGGAGATGGTTGATCAAATGTGGGCTATGTATACTTCATTATTGTCGGTGAAGACAAATGAGTTTTGGTATATGTACATATTTATGTAAGGTTTATATTGTAAATATCGCAACAAGCTGTAGTCTAAAGCTCCAATAAGTGGTATGGGTATCATGTTGTTATGTTTGTCAAGTTGGTTTTCTTTTCAGCAAGTTGATCATTGTAAATACTGCATCGAGCTGAGTTATAAAGCTCCATGGGCAATATGTTTTTATTTTTAGTGGTCATGCTGGTTGTAAGTGTCATAGAACACTGAGGACAATGTTTTCCTAAGGGGGAGGGGTATGCAACAGCCCTGCGTTAAAATTTCATGTGATAAAAGTTTAAAAAGGCAAAATAAGATCAAGGTCATGGGACATGTAATCCAAGATGAATGTTGGGAAAAACATCATAGTTGGTGTTAACTTGGTTTATTATGGCTAAGGGGAAATTGGAAAGGCAATGGAAAAGGCTTTGTAAAGGTAATAGGCATTAATTGGCATTTTATTTATGAAAATAAAGGAAATTAGAGAAAAGGAAGGTGAAAGGTCACAAGTTGTATGTGAGCAGGAAATTGAAGGAAAATAATGGAAATTGAAGAAAATAGAGGCCTCAATGATAAAAATGCTTATGAGGATTAGTTCACAGCCTTTTAACATTTTTGGGTCATTTCTCTCTCTCTATTCTCTACTCTCTCATACTCTAGCACACTTAGATCATTCTTGGGGCACTCTAGCTTTGGAGAAATAAAGGAAAAGGAAGGACAAGTAGGCAAAGGGAAGAAAATATCAAGCAAGGAAGAGTTGGATCAAGCGGCCACAGCAGGATTACTTGTAGGTATCAAGTTGCTTGTATGATTTCCTTGTTAGTTTTGGCATGCATGGTACATGCATGTGTGTATTTGGTTCTCTTGTTGCCATTGGTGTGGGTTTTACAAGGTGTGATAGTGGTTTCATCCTTACCTTTCCATTTTCAGATAGTTATGGTGTGATGGGTTTTTTTTACTTGGTTGATCTGGATTGTTGAATGGTTTCGAAACTAAGTGGGGCAGTCTAGGGAAAATTCCCAAAGGCTTAGGAATCCCTTGACCGGTAATGGTGAGATACATAGTAAATCATGAGGGTGGAGACGGGAAAATTCCTCACGGTTTAAGTGGAGAGATCCTCAAGCATCCATATTTGTTTAGGTCCTAATGATCCCTTGACCTATATGGAGGGATTGTGGTAAATCTTGGTAGTTTATTTTTATTGTTTGGGCATAGGAATCCCTTGACCGATAATGGTGGGATACACAGTAAAGTATGGTTGTATAGATGAGGGTTTCAGGATTAGGAATCCCTTGACCAGTAATGGTGGGATACACAGTAAAGCCTGATAATCCTCGGTTGGTTTTGTTGTGATTCCCACATTCATGCTTGGAATATGGCACAGGGATGATTAGCTGAAAGAAATATTTGGTTCAGCCCAATCTATGGTCAGGTGGTACGTGGAAGTTCCTGGCTTGGTTGGATTTTGAATGTGTTAATAAAAGCTCTCTTCCTCTTGTATTTCATAAGTAAATGTACTTTCTATTATATGGCTTTGGTGGTGGTTGTACTATCGTTCTTATTATTATGGTTATGTGTTGATTATAAGCATGGTTTTATGACAAAATTAAGTTATGGCTCTCGTCATGTTTAAATTAGTAAATGAATGGTTAATGAATGTATAACCTAATAGATGATAATAAAGTTATTGTGAGAGAGCATCAGACCTTCTTGACGAATCTCATATAAGTATGAGGCCCCTATGTTCATATGTGTATTTATGTCTTGTACATTATATGTTTATGATGTCTTTAACGAAATGCTTGTCATGGTTAGGATGAGTCAGGTCAGGTCATTGTTTAATTTTTTCATTAGAGGCCTTGTCTCCTTATTATTTATCATTTTTTAGAGTTTCATCAAGTTCTGGGGAGACGCCTTGGTCCTAGCCATGAAAAAGTGACTCAGATCTCGAGTTCGTTGGCATAGAACTGAGTGAAAAGGACACAGTCGGTGGGATGTAGGCTTATGGGAGTGACTAAAGGGTCTCATCCACTGTCTTGCCTTTTCAAGGGAGTGACTGAGAGCTCAAGTCGGTGAAAAGCTAAGTTAACTTAGGTGTTGGGCACCTTGGGTGGTTTTTTAGATCCTAGGGGTCTTGTAGCACCTGAGGGAGGTCTATAAAGTTTTGGTTCTTCAGTTCCACTTCCTTAACTGCATTTAGGGAGTTGAATCATATCATAGTAAATCTTCATCACATATTTAGCCTATTGGACCAATAAGCTTAAGCAAGTGTGGGAGGAGGGTGTTACACCTTGCATGACAAAGTGATGTTCAAGAGAAGATAGCAAGGATAAAGCATAAAGACACACCTGCAAAGAAGAATAATAAAAGAGAGTTATCGCATAGACATGAAGTAGATCATCAATCAATATAGAAAAAGACATTGCATGATGACTCAGAGGATTTAGATATTGATCAAAGACCCTTTCGAGTGTTGAAAATAGCAACAAGAAATTCTAAATATAGAAGTGTTAAATTTAGTACTGCTATAAATAGCATTTCGGGATACCTTCCTATTTTAGTTAGTCCCTGAACTAAAATAGAGAAGTAAAAATTCGAATTTGATCTTAGCAGCTGTTTGTAAAATAATTAATTAATTCACCATGAGTGAATTAGTTGTAGAAAATCAAACATGAAGTCTATGTGGGGACATGCAACAGTTTCTCCATTAATTAAGGAATTTATCCATCAGTTAAAGAGATAAGGATGAGTTGTAATATTGAGTTGTAATTAGTTGGCTTAGTTCACTGAGTCAAGTCCAGTTAGATTAATTCAAATAGTTCGTTGAATTAATTGTGAGTTGAATTAGTTAATGTATGCATGCATGTAACTGATGCACTTTGGATAACTAAATATTCTCTCATAAATAACTCATGCATGTCAGTTCAGACATAGACCCAGTTGAGATCAGATGGAGGGGTAGTGTACTATCAGTTGCTAGAATAGTGAATATCTCTTGCAGCAGAAGGAATTCTTTCCTTGAGGATTGCACAGTGACTTCTTCGGGTTTTGTGAGTGTGATGAGGCCAATTCACACATGTGGCATCACTGGACCCCAAGAAAAACTACGCACAGAAATAGGAGGCTTGGAGGGATTGAGGAGGACATATACAGTGTCTATTCAGTCTGTGAGTGATCCAGGTGGATATTGGTGGCCACCTGCCAAGTCCACTTGGTCCCCCACCATTGTTTCTCTCAGCTTTTTTAGTTTCCTTAATTGTAGCACAACTTACTATTTTTAGCAGTTTTTCGGGTCCTGAACTTTTGGAGCCGTTTTGAGGCCCTAAACAACGTTTTTTGGGAAAACTAGGAGCAACATGGGTCCATGGACCGATGTTGATCTTCCTAAAGTTGTATTTCTCAGATAGATATTTCTAACGAGATATTGTGCACGTCAAATGGAGATCATATGCCAAAGTTACGACCCCGGGAAGTTGATGTACCAATTTACCCAAATGAGGCCCACAGTTTGGCATTTCATCTACTAGGGTTAGTTTTTTGGATGTTTAGGGTTTTCCCTTCTTTCTCAGCAATAAATAGGCCTTCAAGCCTCATTGTAACACAGTTCAAAGGCATGTATCCGCCACATATCTTCTCAGAGATAAGCTACCATTGCCCTAACTGGATTATTTCCCTTTATGTTTGTAAGCATATTTCAGTATTTTACATTAATGAAATGAAGTATTATTTCCGCTACGTCTCGGTGTTTATGGTTATCTCTGTAATTTGTTGTGTTCCTATTTAAATCTGGATCAGTGGTATCAGAGCGGTCATCTTTTTTCTTTCTGTTTTTCTTTTCATGTCCCCATCGAGGTCGGGATATAAGGAGTTAGGGCTTGAACTAGTCGAACCTTTCACGACCAGCCTCGCAAATCCTGATGGCCTCCCATGGCGGATGAAAAGAAAGATGAGGGGGCAGGAGATCCTATCAAAATCTTGCTTGAAGAAGACCTCGAGTGACAAAGGAATGCGATGATGGACAGCTTTGCCCAGATCCTTCAGCGGCTACCCAGAGGCAACACATCGGCTTCCAGCAGCTCCTCTGGAAACACCACGCCCTTTAAGGTACAAGTTAATTTGGAAATCCCCATCTTCAAGGGTCAAATAGACGCAAATGTTGTAGATAAATGGTTAAATCTACTAGAGGGTTATTTTTCTGTTCATGATTTTTCCAGTCGGGAAAAGATTATTTTCGCTCTTCTCAAAGAAGCCCCCCACATCAAGGACTGGTGGGAAACCTACTGCAAGATGAAGGATGAAAGTATAGACTCACTATTTTCAATCGCACCCACTTGGGATTCATCCCGGGATGCCATCAAGGAGCAGTACTACCCTATCAGAAGCTATGAGGATCAATACATAAAGTGGACCACATTATGGCAAGGAAGGGACCAAGACGTGCCAAAGTTTACCAATATTTTCCATACCCTTCACACAAAGTTGGGTATCAAAGATTCGGAGTAGCATTTGGTACTCAAATACCATGGTTGCCTACACAAGTACATCCAGGAAGAAATAGAATTCCTGAACATCCCCTCGCTCGGCACGGCATACTGATATGCCATCAAGGTCGAGCAAAAGTTTAAACAGAAGAAGCGAGACTTTGGATCTGCGAATTCGAAGCAAGGGAAAGGTGCCCCCAAACCACAGAACAAAGGAAAAAGCCAAGGCGGGATGGCCCAAGACAACCCACCAAACCTACAAGCAAAGAACAGCGCCATGAAGCCGAAAAAGGACACGGGAAAGTGGTGTGAGTTCCATAAGAGCTCCACTCACAACACAAGTGAGGGTCAGGCCAAGCAGTCACTG
>APFE031236130.1:9161-24508 GCA_000404065.3 Pinus taeda | reverse complement strand
AAGAAAGGCCAAGAGCACAAAGTGTGCAGATTGAAGAAAGCTCTTTATGGGCTGAAGCAAGCACCAAGAGCGTAGTACAGTAGGATAGATTCCTATCTACTGGAAAATGGATTTGAAAAATGTGAGGGAGAATCCACCCTCTACATCAAAGAAAAGGATGGTAAAATGCTAATTCTTGTGTTATATGTTGATGATGTTATTTTCATAGGTAATGATGATTATCTTATTGAAAATTTCAAAACAGTCATGAAAGAAGAATTTGAAACGACTGACATGTGTTTGTTGAGATACTTCTTAGGAATAGAAATAGATCAAAGTGGAAATGGGATCTTTATCTCACAAGCGAAATATGTTAATGGAGTGTTGGAAAGATTCAATATGTAGGAGAGCAAAGCAATTATCACTCCCACATTGATGGGATTAAAACTCAGTAAACAGGACCGCAACAAGGATTTTGATCCTAGTTTGTACAAGAGCATAGTTGGCAACCTCATGTATTTGACTGCAAGTAGGTCAGATATAATGCATGGTCTTAGTTTAATTTCTAGATTCATGGATAGGCCAAAAGAAGCACATTAGCAGGCAGAAAAAAGAATTCTGAGGTATGCTAAAGGTACTAAAAGCTTTAGCATTTTATATACTACTTCAGAATGTTCAGATTTAATTGGATACACTAATAGTGATTGGGTTGGAAGTGTAGATGATCGAAAAAGCACATCCGGTTATGTTTTTCACATGGGTTCAGGAGCTATTTCATGGGCTTCTAAAAAATAGCCTATTGTAACATTGTCTACAGCAGAGGCAGAATATGTGGCAGCTACAGTAACAACATGTCAAGAAATTTGGATGAGAAGGATGTTAAGGAGCTTAGGCTAAGAACAAACAAAAGAAACTGTGATTTTTTGTGACAATAGCTCAGCTATTGCATTATCCAAGAATTCAGTGTTTCATAGGAGAACGAAACACATTGACACAAAGTTTCATTACATCAGGGAATTAGTAAACAATGGAGAAATTGTTTTAAAACATTGCAGAACTCAGGAGCAAGTTGTTGATATTCTGACCAAACCATTGTGATAGAAAAGTTTTGAATTCTTGAGGAAATGTTTAGGTGTGACTGATAACCCAGCAGTTCAAATTAAAGGGGAATGTTGAAATCTAATTTCACCTGTGCATTTAATTCAGGAAAACAACCAGTTTTATCGCACCACTTTTGCTGAGAAAGTGGTATTCTCCGAAGGGGCAGTGATAGTGTACATCGTCTAACACGTGGATGAGCAGATTTCCAAAACAAATTTTTTCCCGGAACGTAAAATTCGTTTGGTTTGACCGTGCGATAGCCGTCTGATTGAAAGGTTAGATGATGTCCGTCGATTGAAACCAAGTTGCGTACAGGCCTGCAACACCATGGAGTTGACGTAAAATTTTTTGTTTTGACCACCATTTGTATCAGTAAAGCATTTAATAAAATTTACTGTGGTCATAAATATAGGTAGAAGTTTTAATTTTAATATTTTTAACTCACGGGAAGTATGGGCATATAAAAATGCATTGTTATGTTTTATTTAGTAGTTGTTCATTTTGTATAAGTAATGTAAGGGAAGTAGAGCGCGTAAGTAAGGAGCGAATGAAGAAAATCTTTTACACAACAGTGTTAAATTTTTAATGCACAATAGTGCATATGTAATGTTTTGTTTTTGTTGAGGGAATGAAATGTATTGAAAAGTAATACGCAGCAGGCAGTAGCATGAATGAAAAGAGAAGATTTTTACATCTGTAAATGTAAAGAATATTTTTACACACAACAGTGTAAAATTTTCATGAGAGACAGAGTAATTTTTTTTTGTGAACTCTGAAAGTTTTTCAGTTCTATTTGGAAAAATCCCTCTGTTGGAGGAAGAAGAATCTTGTAACAGCAGTTATTTTATTAATGAATAGAAAGTTTTATGTGTGTGATAAACTCTGTTTTCCTAGAAACAATTTTTAGCTTCCCTGTGTTAAGATCCTGTGCAAAAGCAGAGCATTGTTCTCTGTTCAATTTTGTTTGGAATCATCAGAAATTCCCAACAACAATGCATTATGCTGGGAAAACCTTCAAAACACCTAGAAGAACTAAGATAACGAGAAAATAAGGTTATGGCCCAAGATGCTAAAGGAGTTGAAGGCTAAATTTTTATATTTAGATTACTTCCAGAGTGTGTTAAAAAAATTTCAAAACTTGAGACAAAAGGAGTTGTTCATTAAGGATTACACTGAGTTGTTTGTGAAGCTACACATAGGTGCAAACCTCCAAGATGAACTGAATTTAGTTAATATGTGCTTAATGGATGAAGATTATCCATATGCTTTAAGAGCCAGAGTTAAATTGTCTCGAGGTAAGGGTAAGATAGTGGGCAGAAAAATATTAGCACTCCCTTTGTGGGATGATCTTAAAAACCTTCCAAGAATGAAGGGTCTGAAGATGATCGAGAAGTGAAACTAGAAATTAATGGAAGAGGGAGTTTTAGAGTTAGAGAAAGAGGATAGGGCTCAAGATATCGAGGACCTTTAAGGTGATTTATATGTGGTAAAGAACACAAAACCATAGACTATCCCCAGAATCCCAAAATAGGATTAGTTGTAGAAGAGGAGGTTTAAATTCAATAAATTGAAGGGGAAGAGGGGGAGACCTTAATGTTGCAAAATAATTTGATATCATGAAACAAGGATAACCCAAAAGTTGATTAGAGGAGGAAGAGTGTCTTTCACAAAAACTATCAAGACAAAATATGCAAGGTGTGTTGGGTTGTGTTATATTATTTCCACGATGATATTCTAATCCAAGGTTAATGGATTCGGGTTTATGGATGCTTCGGCATGTATATATATGTATTGTAACATTGAAAAGAATATAATGAAAAATCAATCTAGTAGTCTCAATTTTTGGATCAAGGGGAAAATCTCTATGTATATATGTTTTATGTTTTATGCTCTCACCATTGTTTATTTTCTGTTTTTAGAATTTGTATAGAGGTAATATCTGTATAGGGTTAAAACCTACAATTGGTATTAGAGTTGTTTTGGTTTCAATGGGATGCCTTTACTACTGAGGGGTTTTTGCTCAGGCTTGTGGTAGACACTGTTTAGTGAGAGATCTGTGGGATCGATTCTTAATGTGAAAGAGATGACGAATAGTGGAAAGATAGAGATTGAGAAATTTAATGGTTAGAGTTTTGAATTTTGGAAACTCAAGATGGAGGATCTATTGGTGGATAAATATCAGTGGATCACAGTAGATCTGGTTACTAAGCCAACAACAATGTCAGCGGAAGATTGGGTGAAGTTGGATAGGAAGGCAAAGAACACAATACGATTGTGTGTCTGAGATTCAGTATTGCAGAATGTATCATGGGCAGCTTCAGCGAAGGCTTTGTGGGACAAGTTAGGAACTTTGTACCAATCTGAGTCTCTGGTGAATAAAATATTCGTATGGAGAAATATGTATAACCTGAGGATGAAAGATGGAGGCTCAGTGATAGAGCATCTCAACATATTTAATACGGTGGTAAGCTCGTTAGTATTTGTTGATATTAAAATTTCAGATGAAAATAAGTGCATCAATTTGTTGTGTTCTCTACCAGATTCATGGGATAATCTGGTTGTTGCAATAGGTAGAAATGCAACTTCCTTGCGCTTTGATGAAATAGTTTCATCCTTGTTGTCGAAGAAGATGAGATAGAAAAATATGGAAGGCCAGAATGGTGATGCCTTGTCTGTACGAGGACGGTCCTAGAACAAAAAAAAATAGTCCTCGAGTGGGAGATCTAAATCTCCAGGAAAACTTGTAAAGGTGTGCTATAAATGCAGAAAGGAAGGGCACTTCAAAATATACTGTAAATATAAATCTCTTAAGAAAGAAAATAGATCTGATGATTCTCCTTCTATAGAGACAAAAACCACCTCAGATGAAGGTGGGGATGTGTACTTGGCTTGTTCTTCAAGTACACATGTAGATCATGGAGCATGGTTGATTGACTCAGGTGCATCCTTTCACTTCACTACCCATAGAGAGTCGTTCTGCAAGTATGAGAAATATCATGGTGGTGATGTCTTCTTAGGGGATGATAGGAAGGCTAGAATCGTTGGTTGCAGAAACATCAAGTTGAAATTGCAAGGTGGAAGGATTAAAACACTTCTTGATGTTCTTCATATTCCTGCATTGGCTAAAAATTCTATTTTTGTAAGAAAGTTGGATGATGCATGTGTAAAATAGTGTTCGAGAAAGATACTAGAAAGATGGTTTGGGAATAACTAGTATTGATGTGGGGAGTTCGAATTGGAACTCTGTACAAGCTTCAAGGTAGAATTGGTATTGATGGGTGCAACAGTTCTGTGGTTCTTGAAAGTGGAATAGAATATCTAGTGGTCTCTAGAGAAAAGGCTATGCTATGGCATCAAAGGCTTGGACATATTGGAGAGAAGGGCCTTAAAATACTTCATCGTAATGGTATGGTAGAAGGTATGCTAATTTCTCTCTGGATTTTGATTTTCGTGAAAATTGTGTATATGGGAAGCAAAATCATGTGAGTTTCCCCTCTGATGCTAAGAGGGTGAAACGGATATTAGAGCTTGTGCACAATGATATGTATGGATCTATGTCGGTTCCATCACTAGGTAAAGTTGTGCATTATGTATTATTTATAGATGACTTTTTAAGGAATACATGGATATATTTCCTCAAAAATAAATATGAAGTCTTTGACACATTTAAATAATTTAAGACTCTAGTGGGAATCTAGACAAAGAAGAAAATAAAGGTTCTGAGGACAGATAACGATGGTGAGTTTTCCAAGAAAGAATTTGAAGAGTTCTGTAAGAAGTGTGTTATAGCACAACAGAAGACTACTTGATACACACTTGAGAAAAATGGAGTTGTAGAAAGAATGAACAAGAAGTTGATGGAAAGGAAAAGAAGCATGCTCAGTGGTGTTGGGTTAGGATAGGAACTTTGGGTAAAGGCAGTGGAGGCTGCATGTTACTTGGTCAACAGATCACCTGCATCAGTGTTGGAGGATAAGACTCCACAAGAGGTATGGACTGGTAAAAAACATTCTCTTTCACATCTAAGGGTATTTGAATGTGATGCATATGTACATGTTCCAAAGGAGAAAAGGAAAAAGTTGGATAGTAAATCTGAAAAGTGCATCTTTATTTGGTATAAGGATGGTTTAAAAGGTTATAAGCTTTGGAACCGAGAAACAAGGAAGGTTTTGTACAGTCGAGATGTGGTGTTTAGAGAGGTGAAAGATGTTAAACATGAAGTCCTACCAAAGGAACCTGAGAAGATAGAGTTTGAGCTAAAGGAGGAAGAATCAGACTCTAGAGAAGAATAGGAGTTAGAAGATGAAGAGCCACAAACTCAGGTTGTGAGAACATCAGTGTGATAAAGAAGGAAGCCAAAAAGGTATAGTCTATCTTCTTTCTGTTCAAATTTTTCTTTATCTATTACTGATGATGATCCTAGAACTGTGAGGGAAGCAATAGGTTTAGAGGATGGTGAACTCTGGAAAGTGACCATGGTTGATGAAATGACATGTGTGCACAAAAATGAGGCTTGGGAACTGGTGGAGTTGTCAGCTGGAAGGAAACCCATTTGTAGCAAATGGGTGTTCAAGAAGAAGATGAATGCAAAAGGAAAGGTTGAGAAATACAAACCTCGGTTGGTAGCAAAAGGTTATTCCCAGGTGCCAGGAATTGATTTTGGGGATATTCTTTTCTCCTGTTGCCGAGGTAGCTTCTATTAGATTACTTTTATCTTTTGATGTTTTTTATTTTTATTTTGAGGTAGAGTAGATGGATGTGAAGACACCATCATCGAGATTTGGAAGAAGAGATCTACATGATGCAACCTAAAAGCTTTGCGGTGAAGGGTAAGAAGGAATTGGTATGCAAGTTAAAAAAGTCTTTGTATGGGTTAAAATAGTCACCAAGGATGTGGTATCATAAATTTGATACATTTATAAAGGGACTTGGCTTCATCAGAAGCAAAGTAGATCACTCTGTATTTTAAATTAATTGGTGACCGCGTTATTTATTTGGTCTTGTATGTGGATGTTATGTTGTTGGCTGGAAATGACAAAGAAATTATTCATGATATGAAGACCCAATTTTCCTCCAAATTTGACATGAAAGATGTCGGTGTTGAAAAGTATATTTTGGGCATGGAAATTAAATGAGATTGGGTAATGAGGAAAATCTGGTTAAACCAGAGGAAATATGTCAAGACAATATTGCAAAGGTTTCATATGCTGGATAGTTAACCGATGAAGGTTCTTATTCCTGTAGGTGTAAAGATATTTGTTGAAGAGTGTCCCAAGACACAAGAAGAGGATGAGGAAATGTCCTGTGTTCCATATGTAAGTGCATACGGTAGCCTCATGTATGCAATGGTCTGTACTAGACCAGACATTTCACATGTAGTGGGAGTATTGAGCAGGTTTATGTCAAAATTAGGGAAGGAGCATTGGACAACAGTGAAGCGGGTTTTCAGGTATTTGTGTAGCACTAGTGATTATGGTTTATGCTATTAAGGAAGACTAAGATTGGACCAAGTTTTTGACATCTGTGGTTTTGTTGATGTAGACTGGGCTAGATATTTGGATTAGAGAATATCTACAAGTGGGTATGTGTTTAACTTATTTGGAGGTGGAGTCAGTTGGATGAGTAAGAGATGGTCTGTAGTGGCACTTTTAACTATAGAGGCAGAATACATGGTAGCCACTCATGCAAGAAATGAAGTAGTTTTCTACAAAGATTGTGTTCAAGTATGGGGTTAGTACAACGAGCTACAAGGATAGACTGTGACAACAAAAGTGCAGTTTTCTTGGAAAAGAACCTTGCTTGTCACTCAAAGACAAAGCACATTTATGTTAAGTATCACTTTCTGATGGATATGGTTGAGGGTAAAAGGGTGTTGTTGGTAAAGGTGGACACTTTGAAGAATAATGCATATGCATTAACAAAGTTTGTGAGCACTAAGAAGTTCTTTTAGTGTAGAGAAACAATGGGCGTTGTAGGACTCGATCAATGACTAAGCTCTTCTGCGGTCCCCTGTGGAAATAAAACAACAAGTGGAAGAATGTTGGGTTGTGTTATATTCTTTCCATGACTATATTAGGTGGGTGAACCTACCTATGGTTTTGTGCATGGATTTCGCACATGGTTTTGGGCATGATGGTTTTTTGTTCATGGTATTTTGTAGATTCAGTCAAGGGAACTACAGCTATGTTCTAATCTAGGGTTAATGGATTGGGGTTTATGGATGCTTTGGCATGTATTTATATGTATTGTAATATTGGAAGGAATATAATGAAAAATAAATCTGGTAGTCTCAATTTTTGGATCCATGGGAAAAGATTTATGTATATTTGTTTTATGTTTTATGATCTCACCATTGTTTATTTTCTGCTTTTAGAATTTGTATGCAGGTAATTTCCTTACAGGGTTAAAACCTACAAGGTAATCATTGATGGGGGGATCTATTGATAATTTGGTAAGTACTGAAATGGTAGATAAGTTACATTTTACTTGCATTCTTAAGTCCAACCCCTACAAAATTGCCATGTTGAAAGGGGACCATATTGTGCTTGTCGATAAATCTTGTTTGGTTGCTTTTAAGATAGGTCCTTATGAAGACAAGGTATCATGTGATGTAGTCCTGATCGATGCATGTCATTTTATTTTAGGACAACCCTAGGAATATGATCGGAAAGTAATTAATTATGGATTAGAAAACATTTATGAAGTTCAACATGATGGAAAAAAAATATTTTGAAGCCATGTAAAGGAGAAGGGGCATCTAAAATGACATCATTATCACTTGTGATATTATAAGAATTTTCTAAGAAAACTAAGTGGGGAATCTATTACCTACTATGTGTGGAAGTTGATAGGATTCTTGAAGGGTGAGCACTCCCACAAGGGATTCAAGAACTATTGCCAGAATATTCAGGTGTAACCCCAGTAGAATTTCCAGTGGGATTACCACCTTCAAAAGGAGTTACACACCATCTTGACTTAGTGCCTAGATCAAGACTCCCTAATCAAGCTACCTACATGTTATCTCATCAAGAGGATGAAGAAATGAGAATATAAATTTTTTATTTGTTAGCAAAAGGGTTCATTAGGGAAAGGAGTCCTTATACCACTCTTACTTTAATATCACCTATGAAAGTGAACAAATGGAGGTTGTGCCTACTTTAGAGCTATCAACAAAATCATTGTAAAGTATAGATATCCACTAGCTCATTGGATGACATTTTAGACTACTTGTATGGTGTGAAAATATTCTCTAAGGTGGACTTAAGGAGCGGTTACCACCATATTTGGAGCAGAGAAGGTGTTGAATGGATGACAATGTTCAAAACTCAAGATGGATTCTATGAATGCCTAGTTATGCCATTTAGATTATCTAATGTTCCTTCCACTTTTATGCAAACTATGAATGAGGTATTTAGACCCTACATTAGGAAATTTTTCATTATTTATTTTGATGAAATTATGATTTTTAGCAAACCATGGAAGAAAAATTGAATAATTTAAGGATAGTGCTAGATACACTTAGAGAAAAAAGATTTTTTTGAATCTTGATAAGGGTGAATTTTGTACAAACAAATTAATTTTCTTTGGGAATGTAATTTATGCAAATGGAGTGAATATGGACCCAAAAAACATTAGAGCCAAATTAAAATGGCTAACCCCTTGAAGCATTACATATGTGAGGAGTTGTCATGGGCTAGTAAAATTTTACAAGAATTTTATCAAAAATCCCATTGTGATAAGTTCTTCCTTAATCGATCGTACATGGGGAAAGTCATTTTCATGGACTAAGGCAACTGAGAGGAGTTTTGAAATTATCAAAAGAAAAGTAACTAAGGCCCCCATTCTCATTCTATAAGATTTTGATAAGGTATTTACCATTGAATATGATGCTTTAGTTGTTGCAATTGGAGGCATCCTAAGCCAGTAAGGTTGGCTAGTTGCCTTTTTATAGTGAGAAATTAATTGATGCAAAAAGAAGGTATGGCGCTTATCATAAAGAGCTATATTCAATTGTTCAAACACTGAAACCATGGAGAAACTACCTTTTACATTGACCATTTATCCTATTAATTGATGATGAAGTGTTGAAATATAAAAATTATCAAGCCAAGATGTCCCATAAGCGTGCAAAATGGATCTCGTTTCTTCAGATTTATACATGTCTAGTGCAACACATAAGTGGGAAAACTAATGTTTTAGTATATGCTTTAAGTAGGAGACATTAACTACTTGTAACTATGACCCATGAGGTGGTGGAATTTGACAAAATGAAAGAAAAATATGTTGTAGACCCTTATTTCAACCAAATAATTGAATCTATCAACAGTTCATTAAATGCAGGCAGAAGTCCTTATAGATATTATTTATTAGTTGATGGATTTTTGTTAGAGGAATCCAATTTGTATTCCCCAGGGATCCCGGAGGGAGGAACTGATTAGAGAAATACATTTGTGTGTATTGGATGTTCATTTGGGTAGGGAAAAAACCTATAGCCTGATAAGTGAGAAATTTCTTTGGCTTGAGTTAAGGAAGAATGATAGTAAATTTGTTTCCTCATGATTTTTTTTCCAAATTGCTAATGGTGGACAATAAAACACAAGATTGTATAAACCCTTGCTAAGACTGGAAAGCCCATGGATAGACATCTCCATGGACTTTTTTTTGGGGTTGCCTCACACTCAAAGAGGAAATGACTATGTTTCATAGCGTTGGATGATTCTCCAGAATGGCCGACTCCATTCTGTGTAAGAAAATAATCAATGCAAGCAAGTTGGTTGAATTATTCTTTATGGAGATAATGCGCTTACATGGACTTCCAAAGTCCATAAATAGCGACCTAGATTCTGTGTTTTTAAGCCATATTTGGAGGACATTATGGTGAAATATTGGCAACATATTACAATTTAGTTTAACTTATCATCCTATTATCGCTCCTACAACACTCTCCAAAATTTTGGTTATGTTTGAATTTTGGAGTCTACCTTCCATATGCAAAGTGTCTCTTTTGGTCATTAAGTGCCATTTTATGTTTTTGTACATGTTTCAAGTGTCCATGCCCCTCCCCAAGTGTCACCTAACCACTAAGAGTAACCATAGCACACTTTTGAGTCATAACACACTTTATAGTCAAAAAATGACATTTATGTGCCAGAACTACTCATACTTCACTTATAGCACTTGAAAATTGTTTGTGAACTAATATTTTGATGTATATTTCTTATTATTCGATTCTATTTGAGTTTTATTACGAGTAGATATGTGTAAATATTGATATTTCTCCTAACTTATTGTGTTCTTCCATGTTTTACCTTTCTATATTTAGTCATTTTTCTGACCTTGCAACTCATCATCTAGGCTAGGAAGAGCACATTGTGCACTTCTAGAGCCTAATAGTGATCCTCTTTGTTAGCTAGAAATAAACTTTGCACCATTTTGTGCATCCTCTCTCTCTCCTACGCACTATGCAATTTTAGTCAACAAGCCCCTTTTCCTTGTTGTTTACTCTTCCTCTGTGTGCCACTCCTTCCTCTGTCTCCTAGTACAACACACTACTCACTTTTAGTGAGTATTGATGACTTCTTTTGTACCTTGGAACTATGCCTTGCGCCCTCCTCATGGCCCTAGCCTTACTCCCTAGCACATGGTGCAGTCTAGTGAAGAGTCTTTGCAGTCTTGACTCTTGGAACTGCACCATGCACTCACCTTTCCTCCTCGTCCATAGATAAGAATGGAATAGTCTTAGTAAGTAGTACATATCTCTCTGAATCTAGAAAGAGTACTCTCCACCCATAAGGCCCCTCTTTCTCTCTCTTCCGTCATGTTGATCCACAGTCGGTACATTGCGTGAATCATCATAGAGTAGGAGATTTTTTTTTGCTAATTTTTTCTTTCCACGAGTGATCCATACCTGCAAGTGTTCGCAATAAGCATGGAAAAACATGTTTGAGGAGATGTCTCAAGAGAAACTCCCCTAGGACACATTTTGAAGACAAAGACACAAAGGCTCCATATTGCGACAATTGAAGGAATGATGGAATGTGACAATCAAAGTAACCCATGAAGACTCCATAATCTCTCTAGACCCTTGGAGGGTAGAAGTCAACTTCAATGAAATATTTGTTACAAGTATTGAATACATAGGGTTAGTGTCATCACTTCTCAAAGAAATTCATTTACAGGTCACTAATTTCCAAGTCATCAATTTCAATTACTTGTCTTGTTTTCGTCACATGATGATGTGTAAAATGGCGTTGTAATTTTGAAAAATATTGTAAATGTCAACATGTGGAAATCCAAGAGTCACATATTATTGACACCTAGTCTTTGGGATTATAAAATCCTACATAAATAGTGTAAATAGAGAAATAAAATTGTAATTCTTCTTGGATTGATTGAATTTAGATTTTGAAATATTTTTGGAAACTTCAAATATGCAATCATTTTCATTGAGTATAGAGATCAAGGAACGAGGTATGAGCACCCACTCATTTTGAGGTAGGTTTTAGAGGTTGTTTCGGTAGAAAAATATAGAGGCACGCAACATTGGGAAGATGAGTGAGATAGCAATAGCATGGATTCATTCTCACGACGTCTGTGCAAGGATGAGTTTGTGGAAGAGTTTCGTTAGGAAGAAATGTGATGATAGACGAGTAGAGATTCATTTGATCCCTTGAGTCTAGTTGAGTCTAGTTTAGATTAGATTAGTTTAATTAGATTAGGAAATAAATCTTGAAATTCAGAGGATTTGTTGGGGAAAAAAGGGAACATTGTAACAGCTTCAATAGTAGGAGGCAACATTTTTTTAAGGAAGACAAAAAAAAATAAAACAAAAAGAGAAAAAGATTTATTTTTTTCTAGTAAGGGGGTGGACTTGTTTCTGTATCGCAGGAGGGCCTTAATGAATCCCACATCAACAACATAGAACGAAGCAAATGATTTTGGAGGTGAAAACAATCTGACAATACAGGGTTCAGGGTGGCGGGCATGAAGGAATGGAGCATGAATGTATTGCAGTGGGTGAGACATAGGTGAATTGTCTAAATGACTTCTCTTGAACATATCGGTGACACTGACGATGGATTGGTAGCGTTACCCCAAAATATGGATGGTGTGATGGACCAATGGTGATGACCAGTGAATGGAACAACCCAACCCGGCATGGATGCGGAAGGAAAGTGTCATGTTCAAGAGCGACTTGCTACCAATATAGCATTTTCAAGTTTTCTTCCCAATTTTCCACAGTCATTACTAACCAGTACCTCTTTACTTTTTCCAAGCTTGAGGAGGATAACATATGCTTGTTCTATAATCCACCCTTCGGGCGAACCTGTCGCTATATTTTATCAAGCCTAGTGATAGTGAAACTCATTGTCGTCCATTTGGATGAGTTTGTCGCTATTCGGTTTTAACGAGTTTAACGACAAAGATAACTTGGTCCCTTTCAATTTTAGAGAGTCTGAAAGGAACGGAAAGGAAACTCCAACGATTATTTTTCATCATATAATCCCTTAAGTCTGAAAAAGCATAAAATAATACAAAATGGATGAATTTTCGATAGTTTTAACGAGTTGAACAAGACAAGCGCTCAATCTTTTTGTGTAATAATCCCTCAGGTCCAAAAAGATTAAAATCTAGAGGAGGGATAGCACTTCTGATGACTTTAATGAGCCGAAGAGGCCAATCGCTCAACAATCTTTTCATATTTTATGAGTCAGTTGAAAAGAGCTTAAAGGAGACTTGTTTTCGAGGAACGAGTGATGGTTTCGGATAACAGCTGATTCCAAGTAAGATTTGGAATTTTCCAATCACGGCAGTGTCACAAGGATGGCTAATATAATCACTCTTCGTAGATGTTCCTCGAAGGGGTAAACAATCATATGGGGGTGAATGATCAGCTAAAAATAGAGTGGAGGTGATGATGAGAACACGACCAAGGCTCAAAAGTTGGCAATAAGGCATTCACAATGGTTATTTACCAGTTCATTTTTTAATGAGCTCAAATGCTCGGGGAAACATTTGCTCATGACTTATGTTTATTTTTTAACGAGCTTGAACTATGCACTAAAACTACTCGTGTGGGTTTATTTTTTAATGAGCTTGAACCCTGCGGTAACACTGCTCGCCAGTCGTATGATAAGGATGTCTCATTCAAGATGCTATTTTGAGGGGGCTTACATCTTTAAAGCTTTGCCCCGAATCCTTTCTTTATGCAAGCTAGGAAACGACTAGCCTTACGGGTTTAAAGGGTTAGAGGTCCTACAAATTTAAAAAATAAATAGTCGCTCTTCACTTGCATGCGGAAAGTTTTGCATGCCCCCAGGTATAGCGAAAAATTTCCAGGTTACCATGAAAGTTCCATCCGCGTAGCAGACAAAAAAGCTTCCTTGGCGATGTCTACCAAAATAGACAAAGGGGAGTGGTGCAACTGCATGCCACTCAGCATAACCTTAACGAAGGTATCTTATTCCAGCCCAATCCCATTTTCCTGTAAGGACGGGTTCATCAAACTAGTCATATATCCCTCTTGGAAATCCACTCTATACCCAAGGTTTTCCTACCGCAACGGATCAGGGTGCATGCCCCCTAGGTTTCAGTCACATCCTTCTGAATCACTCGCGCTCATCAGGTGGATGGACTGGAGATCGATGAGACGTTCCTTGCGTGAAGAGACCATTTAAGGATGGAATTTGACTATTTGCAATGTGTGAACCGAGGAACAACATTTGGTCTATGAGCTTGACCATTCTGCCTTCGTGCGGAAAACACATTACTCTAAAGAGTGAGGAGATGATGGCTCCCATGCAATAAATATAGTCGCGTCCAAGGAGTAGATTATAATCCAACGGTCCTTGAACTACCATCACGTTCATGTGAACGGTTTTCCTTCTCAAAGTAATGGGCACATTTGGAAGGATCCCTAAAGGTCGACTGGTTCCTTTGTCGAAGCCTGTCAGATTTCTCATTTTAGGCAAAAGCGATGGCGAACTAAGGACTTTCCAAGAAGTTGAGGAAAGGATACTCACAGAAGCCCCTTCATCAATGATGGTACCAGCCATAACCATTCTGTAAGCTTGTACAATGATTCTGAATGATACACTAGCTAGTAAACGGGGTCTGCCTAGTAGATTCCAATCGAAGGAAATGACTAGGTTGCTTAGTGGTGGGACCGAATAGACGGTCGGATATGACTCTGATGAATTTCCTTCCTGTGATAAAGGAATGGGAGGACTGCCCCCAAGTTCATCGGAGTCTGTGTTGATGAAAAGAATTTGAACGGTATCGTTCTCTTTCTCTTCAGTGACGGTATCATTCGAAGATGAGCACTCTGAAGGCAAGACTGGGTCAACTACCGTCTCGACCTTTTGACTTTCGTCTGGTATGGATTCAGAGGGTTCATTTTCAACAATAGACGTTTCGGCCGACCACAATGATGGGCTAGCCAGATTTTCAACTGGTGGAGGACTTGAGAAGAGTTTTTTATATCTAGGAGGAATCCATAGTGGTGAAACAGGACGGTCATCCAAAACTCTCTTAGCCTCGTCAAGGAAGGGACAATGGTGGATGGCGTGATTGCCTTCACACAACTTACATGGAAATCTGAGATTCCTTTTCTGTCCATGTGCTTCACTTTCACTAGTTGATGGTGTGCATTCAACATGATCGTTAGAGGTTGATGCCACTGGATTGTGCAAACGAGGAGACCAGTCCCTTAAGATCCGAGGGATGCAGCGAAAATCTCGGTGAAAGTGGTCTCCATTGCAAATGACACAAGGAGATTTAGGTTTTGATGGTGCGGTGTGAGGATTTTCACTAGATGACACTTGGTTGCCCCCTCTCGATTTTGGTTCCTTTTTCTTCTTTTCCTTTTCTCTTTCTGCTTCTTATTCTTCTCAGTCACTTGATTTTTAGCTTTATCAGCTTTATCAAGTGAAGAGGAAGGAGGAGAGGGAGAATCATATGAAGTAGAAGGTTGGGAGGGAACCCTAGTGTCATCTAGTTTCTGACTTGACTGTTAAGGAATTACGGGATTCTGAATGACAGAGGTAGAGAAGATCCAGACAGGAAAACCAATTGTCAACCCTGGAAGTGACAAAGTGGCCATATGGGGTGCACCAACATCTCCCCACGAGGAGAAGGGACTAGTATTTCCTCCAAGGGGAAATCCTTGGTTGGTAGACTCCATTTTCTCAACCTAAAGACCAATGAGGGAATTTGTGATGTTATTCCAATTAAAATAAATTTTAGATGCTTTGACACAACTTGTTTTT
>APFE031236127.1:0-11580 GCA_000404065.3 Pinus taeda | reverse complement strand
GGGAGGATGGGTGGGTAGGGGGGTGGAGCGATATGGGGGTGGAAGAGGGGGTTGGAAGAAGGGGAGGAGGAGAAGGAGGATAGGGAGTAAGCGGCATAAGAGGAGAAGGTGGCGAGTGAGGATGATGAGGTAGTGGATGGGGAGGAGGTGTGGGAGAGAGGATGATGGGGGAGGAGTGGGAGGAGGGGTGAGCAGGAGGAGGAGGGGGAAGAGGCAGAGGAGGAGGAAGAGGGGTAGGAGGAGGCGGGGGAGGATGGGGAGGTAGAGTGTTGGTGTGAGAGAGGAGGGAGGTTGAGGGAGAGGGGGAGAGGTTGAGGGGGGGAGTTAAGGTGAAGGAGGAGGAGGAGGATAGGGAGGAGGTAGAGTGGGCGAGGAGGCACTGGAAGAAGAGGAGTTGAGGGGGAGGAGGCACAAGGGGGTAGCGGGGGCACCGGAAGAGGTAGAGTAGAGGGCGACGAGGGGGAGGAGGCAGAGGGCAACGAGGGAGATGCTAGAAGAGGCAGAGTGGTGGGGGAGGAGGGGGAGGAGGAGGACGAAGAGGATGTGGGGGCAATGGAGTGGGAGGAGGAGGGGTGGGATAGGGAGGAGGTAGAGGAGGAAGTGGAGGATGGGGAGAGGGAGGATGGTGCAGGAGGAGGAGGGGTAGATATAGAAGAGATGAAATGTGAAGAGGAGGAAGAGGTGGGGGAGGATGGGGAGGAGCAGTAAGTCGAGACAGAGTCAGAGGGAAGGATGGAGGGGGATGAATTCGAGGAGGGACAAAGAGGTAGAGGAGGAGGAGGAGGAGTTGGGGGATGTGAAAGAGGAGTAGGATAGATAAGAGTCAGAAGAGGTGGAGGGGAAAGATGTGGAGGAGGAGGCAGAGTGGGAGCAAGACGCAAATGAGGGGGGGTGGATGAGGTGGAACGGTCAATGAAGGGGGAAGGGGAGAAGGCAGGGGGAGTTAGTGAGGAGGGGATGACGTGGGGGTTGGGGGGTTAGGGCGGTTAGAGGAGGTCTAAGGGGAGGAAGCAACGAAGGAGGAATAGGCGAATGATGAGAGGTATGAGGATGCAGGGGTGGTGAAGTTGGAGGAGGTGTGAGGTGAAGGATTGGGAGGAGGGGGGAAGAGGTGGAAGAAGAGGAGGAGGATGAGACAGAGGTGGGGGTGGTGAAGGAGGAGGAGAAGAGCTAAGAGGTGGAAGAGGCGGAGGGGCAATAGGTGGAAGAGGAGGTGTAGTGGGGGCGAGACTCAGAGGAGAGGGAATGGATGAGGTAGAAGGGCGACAGAGGAGGAGGTGAAGGGGGAGGGAGAGAAGGTGGCATGAGGGGGTGAGTAGGGGGAAGAGGGGCGGGTTGGGAGGGGTGGTACGGTTGGAGGAGGGAAAAGGGGAGGAAGCGATCGAGGGGGAAGAGGTGAATGAGGAGGGGTAGGAGGAGGCGAGGGAGGTGAAGGTGGAGGAGATGCTGGGAGGAGGAGTGGGAGGATGGGGGAAGAGGTGGCAGAAGAGGTGGAGGAGGAGAGGTATGGCAGGATGGGGAGGTAGGGGGGAGGGTGAGGAGGAGGTGGAAGAGGAAATGGTCGGAGGTGGAGGAGGAGGAGGGAAAGGAAGAGGTCGAGGGGGAAGACGCGTAGGTGGAGGAGAAGGTTAGGGAAGAGAGAGGCACCAGGGGATGCAGAGTGGAGGGCGAGGGTGACAAGGTTGATGGTATAGGTGGAGGAGGAATAGGCGGATGAGGAGGGCAAGAAGGGGAAGGATGGGGGGTAAGGAGGATGGGTTAGAGGGGGAAGAGAGGAATGTGTAAGAGGCAGAGGAGAAGAGAAGGAGAAAAATAGTTGTAAAGAAAAAAATCATCTTGTTTGAAATTCTCCTTGGAAATTAACGTAGGGAGGGTATTCTCTAAGTGAACCTACAATTTTAGTGTGGTGTACACGTGTAAGTATGGAGAATTAAATAGGTTAGAACATTCTAGAACAAAAATTCTAAACTAAACTTTAAAACAATAATGAGAAAGGAGGCTTTCCTCAACAATGTTAAGATAATTAAATTTCACAAGAATTCCTTGCATACCTCCAGTGTCATACCTTGAGGAAACCACATTGACATTAGCATCCCATCTCCATCACTGCCATTGTAACTTACTAATTGTGCTACCATATTCCATCAAATGATCAATTGAGCTTGCTCTTAAAACAATTCCACACGACCTTGGAAACTAATAGGAATCACAGACCTTGCGATGCTATGAAATCTACATGAAGTGATATGGCTTTGTACAGGGAAATTATGTAAAGAATGCCAACAAAAGAAGAGAAATTATCTCCTTTATCCACTCACAATGTCCAACACTTGAAGTTTTCTATCCAAAACCTAACAATGCAATTATGCTTCCTACTTTTGATTTTCTTAAATACGAAAAAAATTAAGTAGGTGAATTAAAAGAAGCAAACGGTTTAATTTTGGTTTAAATAAATAATTACAAAATGAAATTATAAAAATAAACTATTGTTTAAATAGAAAAATGTAGGATGGTGACCCTCAAATTTAGAAGGCTGATTCCATTCTATGAGTTGTCCCAATCTTTTTCTTCATATATAGAATAAAAATAGATTCCAAAATGAAATGTAGATAACTTATGAACAACCAACAATGTGTTTGGTCATTATTTAGTATTACTAACATCGTATTGTAAATTAAAAATTAGTGCTATAATTCAAAAAGGAAAGAGTAAACTTTTACAGATCGAAAAAACAAATAACATTCTCTTACAAAATATGACATTTTATAAAAAAGCATATAAATATCATAATTACATTTTGAAATATATTTTTTTATATATTTATTCGCTCATATCTAAAAAAATAATAAAGTTTTATAAGGTTTTATTTACTTATTTTATAAAATTTAATGATAAAAAATTAATTTTATGAAATTATTTATTGTAAAATAATTTTAATTACCATGGGGAAGTTGTGGGATTATGTTGTGAAACCTATATATAAGAGAATATGATGTGTGGAATAAAGACCTAGTATACTAATTTTTTTCTTTTTGTAATCCACATTAAAATTATGGCCAATTAGAATCCTGCAACTAAAATATCTTAGTTATATTTTTGATGTATTTATTTGAAATGTAGAAATCACTAAGAAACATCCATGCTTGTAATTTTATTTCAAATTGGTAAAAGATTCTTCAATGCTTTAGTTTATCTTCCTTACACAAGAATTTTTACACTCTTTGTTACTTCCTTATTTCTAATATAAGTGTTTTATGACTGGAAGTCTAGTTTGAATAAGTTGGCAAGAGAGAGGTGGTACATGTATTTAAAGACTTCTAATTAGGATTTAAAGGGTTCTTAATGACTATAACTTCAAAAAAGAGGAAACATTTGGATAGGTAATAAGAGTAATTAAACAATTGTATTAAAGTTTGTTAGCTATGGCGTGGGAAGAAAGTAGCAATAACTCCTGTATACAATTCAGACTTATGTGATTATCAAGGGTTGATCCAAAAATGGAATTCATGCATAAAGGATATTGTGTGGTTGGAATGCATGTGGTGAGTAGGTAAATAACATTTTAGTGTAAACCTTTTAACAAAGTTTAAATTCAAAATTTGGACGTCATAGAAGGAACCTCTAACTAGAAAATGACCACATGGAATTATCTGAGAGAGTAATAACTCCACTAAATTGGATTTATAACTGTTGATATTGCTAGAAAAATGTAGCTCCAATAGGAGATTGCTAGGAAAAAACTTTGAAGGGTTTGGAGTGAGGATTAAATTTGCAAAAGAAAGACTTGCAGATCTTTGAAGAAGATTGTTTGCTAAGATCTCATGTGTTGGGATGATGAAGATGATGAGTTATTGGAGGAAGGAGAGGACATTTTAGAAGAAATGATGGGATATAGATAGAAGTGCTAGTGCTTTCTGCACATCCATCTTCCTCCGAGAATCTCCAAATTGGAATAAAGATGAAGGATTTACCTTATGAATGCTATGATAAGAGGGAATAAACATATCATTAAGGACCATAAAACAATCAAATATTTTAGGTAAGCGCTATTTATCCTAACAATAATAGGAGGAAAAATATAATAAAGGTGAAATTGGAAATAACTGTCCATCAATATGGGCCCATAAAAAAAGTAAAATGTTGAATCCCACGTATGTTTGGTAGAGTATGAGTTATCATATTTAATGGTTGATGTAGTCAAGTATAACACAAGAATATCTCGGAGTTCTCACTGAAAATGAATTTAATCACCCTTGATGTACAAGGGTCACATGTACGAATAGAGAAAATAGAGAGAGTAGTGAAGGATAGTATAATAGTTCTTAGTAGGACAAAGTTTGTTTGAAAAACACGAATCTTGATAAATTCCTGAAGGGAGAAAATATATATTTTCTTCATAACTGGGAGGAAGCTAACTAAGATATTCAATTATTAGATACCAAGTAGTATAAAAAAAATTGGGGCTAACATTTAGAGTGGCTTAATTTTCTGTGATTTTTCAAAAGAATACAATTTGTTAATTTTTATTTTATCGAAAGATGGTTTGCACAAAATTTATACTATAAAAATATTTTAGCTTAAAAATCATTAGGAATATAAATACTTTTAAGAAAACATAACCAAACATGTTATAATATGCATAATAGGGAGGAGTAAGAATAAGCAAGGTTTATAAAATTAAAAAAAAAAAACCATCCTTAAGATTTCCCCTACTTGATAGAACCCTTATAGAAGAAATAAAAATGGTTCTAGTTAAAAACGAGGAAAATATATAAAAAAATTAACTGAGTAGAAAGGAAGAAATCATGAAACGTTGTTGATTAAAACTAGCATATGGGGATAATCAATGGAGAATATGTTGATTAAAACTAGCATATGTGCAATTTGTGAGTCTCTGTGACATATTATTCATGACAACCCTCAATGCAAACAATGTGTACTTTTCATGATGTTTTATCTTTTAAACAAGAAAATGCACAATTCAACTAAATACACACTTACACAATTTCAAATAAACAAACAAAAATGGTACAATTTCAATTCAAAATATAAGCATAAATACATAAAACATTTTCAAAAGAACAAACATATATATACAATTTTGAATAAGTAAAAAAGCTTAAAAAACTAAATAATGAAATGCAATACAAGAAAAAAAGCTTAAAAAACTAACAAATAGCAAATAAAAAACAAATGGTTTGTTAATTACAGAGATATTTGGCGAATTACATAACGGAGAATTCGCAATTGATGCGAAACTGATTGCGGAGGATTGAAGCGAAAGAGTGTTATATATAACAGAGAATGCCAAGTTGACGCAAAAGAGATTATTATTAATTTAAAAGCTGAAATAAATCACTGATAAGAAATAGTAAGTCACAGAGCCTCTGCCTTAAATCCATGGCAGATGCACACGGCAGCAGAAGGGTAATAGAAATTATTGAGGAGGAAATGGAGGCTTAAATCGATGATCCATGGCTGATGAACATACCACAAGGGAAATAGAAATTACTAAGGTGGAAATAGAGGCTTAAATCCATGGCTGGTGCACACAGTACAAGGGAAACAAAAATTACCGAGGAGGAAATAGAGGGTTAAATCCACGGCTGATGCACAACGACAATAGAAATTATTGAGGAGGAAACAGAGGCATTATTGAGGAGGAAACAGAGGCTTAAATCCATGCCTGATGCACAAGGGTAAAATTATTGAAGAGGAAACAGAGGCTTAAATCCATGGTCGATGCACAAGAGTAAAATTATTGACGAGGAAACATATTCTTAAATCCATGACCAATGCAAATGGCTCAATACACAACAAGTGAGTAGAGAAAAAACAAAAACCTAGCAAACAAGGAACACAATACACAACAACCATGGGTTAAACTAATAAAAAAAAAAGAGTTTATAGAGGAAAACCAAATACAAAGCTATGAGAAGTCATTTAAAAACCCAGTCCCAGTCGTGCTTGAATTTGGAAGGGATAAATTGGGGCAATGAAGGAAAAATTAAATTTGATAGAAATTATTGAGGAAGCAGAGCCTTAAATTCAATATAAAAATGGCTCAATACACAACAAGTGAGTAGAGAAAAACCAAAAACCCATCAAACAAAGAACATAATACACAACAATCATGGGTTAAACTAATAAAAAAAAAACAGGTTATAGAGGAAAACCAAATACAAAGCTATGAGAAGTCATTTAAAAACCCAGTCCCAGTCGGGCTTGAATTTGTAAGGGATAAATTGGGGCAATGAAGGAAAAATTAAATTTGATAGAAATTATTAAGGAAGCAGAGCCTTAAATTCAACATAAAAATGGCTAAAGAAAAGTCATCTCTACATACCTCTTCAACGAGGTAGGTTTTGACTTTGAACAACAGCAATGTCAACCACCTCTTTCATGTTTCCATTCATTTCCCCGCAACGTCATCCTTTAATTCTTTCAAATAGCACCAAACAAGTTACAAGGCAATTTGCATTCATACCTGATGCAGGAGCATCCAGCTCACCGTAATTGGGAAAAATTCCAACCAGGTTCAAAGGCTATTGATCGATTGGATTGTTTAAATTTTTACTCTAATAATTTTTCTTTTAGTTTGTTTTACAGAGTCAGTGAATTTAGACATCTCTTTTTACTTCAGTTAGAATTATTTTAGCTTAGTTATTAGTTAAGGAATGATCCGTTAAATTAGGGAAATAAGAACCAACTATTCCTCCAAGTCTTGAAGTGCCAAGTGATTATAATTATTAACAAAAATAGTATGTTTGTAACCATATTCTATATCAGTTGGATTAACTGTAAAGATCAACTGAAAATAGAGAAATATAAACAAATCAAATGTAAGAGCAGAGGGTTCAGTTGAATGATAAGAGAAGAGAAATAGAGACAGTCAGAAGCATTCAAAAAAGAAAGCTATTTGTCCATCTGTATCATCTTTATTAATATTTGCCCAAATGAAATTTTTTTCTTTACGGCCTGATAAACTACCATACAAATAATATTTATCAAATTGATGTTGCAAGCATTCAAATATGAATCACAGTGAAATATTAAACAACCGGATGAAGTCTTAGTAATCTACAGTCACAAATGACAGACAACAATACATTTATTTAACATTGTTTTCGCACACATTCGAATAGGAATCTCGGCATATAACACCCAGAAATCAAAGGTGAAGAAATTGCGTACAAGAGTCAACTGTTTCCAGTGTTCAAAGTCATAAAGAGAAATCACATAACAGAGGCAGAATACAAATGCAAATAGGTAACGACGCTGTATATTTTATTTTCCTTTCATAAATTTCATTTTATAAAGTCGAAGGACCACAAATACAGTGATTATTGTTAAAGCGAGAACGACTCCATTGAAAAAACAAAGTCCGCTACCATACATACAGTAAAGTACGACATATAGTCGGAAAAACATTATAAACCAGAAAACCCTGAACTAGGGTTTGACAAAACCGACCGACAACGACTCCCATCTCTTGTAAAACTTAATACAGGAGCAAACAAAAGAAATACAACCAAGTTAAATTCATACAGCGACCGAAGGACCTGAGAAAGATCGCAGAACCTTAACATTAAGCAAAACTACAACCAGACGTTTGGGATTGAGGCCTACCCAAGAAAATAAGTGACTGTACAAGCTAAATACTGGAGGATACGCCGCCCAGGTTTCCAACAGCGACCTGCAAACATCAACCCATCTACATTACAACGAAAGCAACGAGGGGAATTCCAAGAAAAAGTGTGAACGCCTTTGGAGAATTAGAAATACAGTGAAATTACCTGGGAGAGCGAAGCCGAATACAACGGTGTGACATCCTGAAGAATTTGTGTGACTGTAGACCAGAGGAACAAAGTGGGTTAGTTCCAGAAAAAGAAGCCGAGCAAGATTGAAACAGGGACAGGATTATTTACCTATTCCAAACGAAGGTCGCGCGCCCGAAAAGTCCTGTGCTCGAAGGAAAATACAGTGCTGCACTGTGAGAGACCCAACCAACAGCAAGCACACAATACCCAACTAGATTCGAACCAGAGACAACAAGGTTCCAAGAAAACACAGCAAAACCACAGTGATTTCCAGAAACGGCTACAAAACCTCAACCAAGAACCACGAGATACACACAGACAACAATATATAACAACCAACAACAAGTGCTTAACAAATAACTTAAGAAATCTGCGCATGTAAGGAAGGAAAGAAGAGAAATACTCAACGAGGTCAAACCACGGAACCGAGCCGAATAGCCATCAAAACCAAACGCCATTTCCATTAAAATTGCAAGCAGGTTGAATAGAGGAGGGGCCAAGTTTTGCCCGTACAAAGAGTTGCACATACCAACAGAGCAGAGTATATAACATTCTACAGAAGAAACCCAAAAACCCTCGACCAGAACAAATAACCTCAGAGCGGAAATAACGATGGAACAATCCAGAACATGCCATAATGAACAAGGGTTAAGGCGCGAAGGGCAAGCAGGAGCAGTCTCGAGACGGAGTACAGATATTTACTGCATGCATTAACTCTCCAGCTACCAACTCACATAAAAATCCCGCGGACAAACACAGTTAAGATTTTTATTTGCCACGTATACATTTTCCTTCCACGTGTAAAGTGTAAAGTGTAGGCCTTTTGGGCTAGGTTACACCAGAGTGGTATCAGAGCATTGAGTTTAAGAGATTTGAAAAAAATGGATGTAGGTAGACGAGGACGAGGCTGAGGTGCTCGTAGAATGGCAGATGAGGCATTACGAGAAGAACTCAGAGTTCTTACTGCTCGTTTGGAAGCAGTAGAGGGGGGCAGGAGAAGAGATCCAGAAATGGGTGATGTGAGTGAAGAAGAAGTAGAAGTGGCAGCAGATGGACCTGAAGGTGAATCAGCAGAAGTGAAATTACTGAAGTCTATCTTATTGTCGAACAACAGACCAAAACTAGAACTCCTGACATACGATGGTAGTTTGTCTATTGATTTTGTGTTAGATTGCATTAGTGAGATGGACAAGTATTTTGAATGCGAGGAAGTTAGTGAAGACTGTAGAGTCAAATTTGCAGCAACAAAGCTGAAAGGACACGCAGCTCTGTGGTTTGATAGTGTCCAGAATGAGAGGAAGAGGTTGAACAAAACACCGATTAAAACTTGGAAAAGGATGGTCGCTAAATTGAAGGGCAGATTTCTGCCAAGGGATTATCAAATCGCGTTACATAGACAAGTACAAAACTTGAGACAGAGGGGACTGGCTGTGAAAGAGTATACAGAGGAATTCTACCGAGTGAGTTTGCGAGCCGGATATACAGAGGATACGACAGAAAGGACAGCCATATATGTTAATGGACTGAGGATGGATATTTTGGATGAAATAAGTATTTTGTCTCCAAATAATACTGAGGAGGCATACCAGAGCGCAATTAAAGCAGAGGAGAAAATTAACCGAAGACAGAATGCTCGGAGAGGATGAGGGTCTACCAGAGGGAGAGGCCAGTCCTATGGCAGGGGCCCGACTGCCAGCAACAGCGAGGAAGACAACAGTTCGAGGACTTCGGGAATAGCAGAAAAAGGAGACGGAACAAGAGGTGGCAAATCGTTCCAACGCGGTAGAGGAAATGGCCGTGGAAGGGGAACTGGTTATCAATGCTATAGATGCCACAAGTGGGGGCACCGTTCGTTTGAGTGCCCAGAAACAGATTCAGCTGGACAACAAGGCGCGTATGTGGCGCAACCAGAGGAAACAACAACACCCCCTCAAGAGGCAGAGAATGCCCCAGAAACGGGAGAAGCTTATTGCTGCATAACGTATTACTGAAACCAGTTGATGAGAGTATCGAACAGAGGCAGCGGAAAGCTCTGTTCAGGACAATTTGCAAATCAGAGAGTAAGTGTTGTAAGATGATAATCGACAGTGGAAGTATGAACAATTTGGTGTCCATGGAAATGGTGGAAAAGTTGGGGTTGAAGCGTTTAAAACACCCTATTCTGTATAGAGTTTCATGGTTACAAAAGGGGCACCAGTTACTGGTGGACGAGCAAAGTGAGGTTGAATTTCAAATAGGTCAATATAAGGATAAAATTATTTGTGACATCATGTCGATGGACGTATGTCACATATTATTGGGCAGGCCTTGGCAATATGATAGGAAGGTGACACACGATGGAGTGATGAACTGTTATAAGTTCGTGAAAGATGGGGTCAGGCATACCCTTGTCCCTATCAGAGAAGAGAAGGAAACAACTGGAGAAAACGAAACCAAAGCATTGCTAATGAGTGGAAAACAATTTTTAAAACAGGTTGAGAATAGTGAAATAAGTTATGATGTAGTCAAAAAGACAAGGACAGTCCTCTTACATACAGAGATAACAGATTTACCCGTGGAAATACAGCGTATGTTGGAAGAATTTACAGATATTGTAGTAGACCACTTGCCAGACAAGTTACCCCCCAAGCGGAGTATCAGCCACCATATTGACTTTATACCCGCAGCCAGCTTACCAAATAAAGCAACCTATCGAATGATCCCCAAGGATAATGAGGAAATCCGGAAACAAGTGCAAGAACTATTGGACAAAGGTTTAATCAGAGAAAGTTTGAGCCCATGTGCTATGCCAACAGTCCTCGCCCTCAAGAAGGGAGGAGACTGGTGGATGTGCACCGATTCTAGGGCCATCAATAAAATCACCATCTGGTACATATTTTCGTTACCGCATATGGATGATATGATGGACTGTTTAAGTCGGGCAGCTTACTTCTCAAAAATAGACTTAAAAAGCGGATATCACCAGATTCAGATACGAGAAGGAGACGAGTGGAAAACAACTTTTAAAACAAATGAGGGATTATATGAATGGCTGGTTATGCCATTCGAGTTGAGCAATGCACCCAACACATTCCTGAGGCTCATGAATGAGATGTTGAAGGAGTATATTGGGGAATTTGTAATAGTTTATTTAGATGACATCCTTATTTTCAGCAAGACGAAAGAAGAACACTTCTGGCATGTGCGCAAAGTGTTGGAAAAACTACAGCAAAACAAGTTATTAATAAATTTAAAGAAATGTACGTTTCTGAAAAGAGAATTAATTTATTTGGGATTTGTGATAGCAGCAAACGAATTAAAAATGGATCCGGAAAAGATAACAGCAATAGTAAATTGGCCGTCACGGAAAAATTTATTTGAGGTACGTAGTTTCCATGGATTGGCAAGTTTATAGAGAAAGTTTATTAAGAATTTTAGCGAATTTGTGCTCCTATGTTAGACACCATGAAAAAGGCCAGCCAACCTTTTCGATGGACAGAAGAAGTAGAAAAAAGTTTTCAACTGTTGAAAAGGAAGATTACGGAAAGACTGATTCTCAGGCTACCATATTTTCAGAAATTATTTCAGTTACGTTGTGATGCTAGCGGAACAGCGATCGGGGCTGTACTCAGTCAGGAGAACAGGCCTGTAGCATTTTTCAGCGAAAAGATGAATGAGAGTAGGTAGAAGTACTCCTCATATGACAAAGAATTTTTCGCAGTGGTACAAGCTTTAAGACACTGGAGGCATTATTTGTTAGGGAACGAGTTTGTGATGTTTT
>APFE031236115.1:2989-39835 GCA_000404065.3 Pinus taeda | reverse complement strand
TTTGATTTGGTTTTAGAGGGATGGTATGTTGAATAACTGAGGTGTCATAGGACTTCAAGTCCTCATAACTCCAAGCAAATACATCTTGGAACTCTTTGAACAAATCCACATATTTTGGTTTTTGATCAGGTGGCAGATTTTTGGATAATTTAATCATTTTGGGCTTCTCTGATGTCCCTATGTTGTGTTCTTCTATAGCATCATTTAAAGGCTCCATTTTTGGCTTTTTGGGCACATCATTATTATCAAACATGTCTTCTAATGGAGTGAGGCTAGTAGGCAAAAATTTATCCTTTAGATCAATGAACTCAGCCTCTGCTTTGGCTGTTTCATCTAAATGCATTTGTTTCAACTCTTCTATGTTCGCATTGTCAAAAACAGCTGGGTTAAAGATTTGTTTTGCTATTGCAACTGTTACAGCCTACTAATTTTCATTTGTTTGCTGTTGGGAATCGTTCATGGCATCCATGTCAATGTTTGAATTTGAAAACTCATGCTCAAGAGTGAGGAAATTGTTAATCTGAGCATCATTTTCAAACACTTGCCAATCTTTAATATTGTTAGGGACAGCAGGCCTATGTTTTATCTCAGTAGTGAAATGGTGATTTGGCTCAAAGGGAAGCTTGCATGTACTAGCAAAAGTGGCTAGGCTATGTGCATGTATGTTATGGTTTCTAGAAATATTAGCAAGCTGGGATTCGGTGAAGGAATTGAGTATTTCTGTGGCAGCAGTCCTATAAGCTCTCAACCTATTGTCATTGGTAACAAAGTTGCCTTTCATTTGTTGTATGATTAAATTGGAGTCACCTAGAATGGAAACTTTTGCAACCCCAAGAGCTTTGATGAGCTTAAGGCCTAAAAGGAGGGCCTCATACTCTGCCATGTTGTTGGTGCATTTGAAATTCAATCTATAGGCACGACCCTCTGCATGGTTGTTTTGGATATTATGGATCCATACTCCTGCCCCTACTCCTAGCTTATTTACTGAACCATCAAACTCCAAATACCAGAGGATTTATTGGTCTTGGCTAGCATTGAGGGTTGAAATCATTATCGGAGTGGGCAGTTTTGAATTTTCTGTTTCGGGAGGTTCTTCTTGTGTGCTGGTTGCATTGATTGTTTTTCCAGTTTTTTGGGTATGGGTAACCGGTTCCTCACTTACACATGCTTCTTGTTCTAAATCCAAAGGCTTATCAGCAGTTGGGGGATGATCATCATTATTGAACAAAATAAAGGAATCCATATCAGAATGGATTGAGTAAATGGGAAAGTTTTGGGGCTTTTCCTCACTACTCACCACATATTTCATCAGTGTTTCTCTATACAGTCTCTTTGGTTGCCCGAAGACTGAAATAGTGGCGTAAGAGAGGTCTAATTGAAGGGATCCTTGGAGTTTTTCTCCCCAAGATCTTGATAAGAGCATCCCATATTTTGGTGGAATGTGAGCAACCACCATGTCCATTAGAATTGTTTTGTTGGGATATTGGACTAAAGACACACATAGATCTTTGATTAAGCCTAAACACTTGACTGACTTGAGTTAAAGGATAAAAGGTCTTTGTAGGGTCTTGTGACGTCAAGGTTTAGCTTTTCCATTACAGCTTTGGGCATAAGATTGTGTGAGGCCCCTGAATCAAGCATAGCATTGTGACAAACTTTGTCATGTATATGTAGGCTTACATAAAAGGGTAGAACAACTCCATATGTTGGTTTTCCATTAACCTCAGGACCGAATAACAGCTCAGGCGTATCATCTAAAACATTGACATCATCCTTGATCTCTGGCATCTGGAGTAATCTTTGGATTTGTTCCCTATACACATCATGTTTGGCAAGCTTAGAGAGGGGGATGGAAATCTTAAGTTTACTTATTTCTGCTTCTAAGTTAAATGGTTTCTCCAATGGAGTCTTTGTGTTGGCAGTGGCAGATTTCCCCTTTCAAGTGTATTTTCTGCGTTTTCTTCTTGATTATCAGCATTGTGGTTAGTGATACTTGGCAATATTTCTATCTTGGGAAGGTTTTTAGGAGTGTTGTTCAAATCTTCTTTTGAGGAAGAAGGAGGCAGAGGCTTATTAATAGAAGGCTGCATGTATGTTATGTCTACCATAGTTACTTCCTGCGGGTTTGGGACAGTCTCATCAGCCGGTTCTGTAATAACAGCCTTGCCTTTAATCTTCTTGGGTTGTTTTGTTTCCTTTTGTTTGACGGGCTCGGGCACATAAATTGTTCTAGTCCTCAATTTATATTGCTTGTGCACCTCATACACAGCAGAATCATAGCCTTGTTTGAAGTCAAAAGAATCTCCAGACTTAGTCTGAAATTGATTTACATCATGGTAGTCTTGGTCTTCTTGAGTCAAAAAAATGTGTTTCTCATTTTTCCAATCTATCAAGTTCATGTGAGTCTCCTCTATTGGCTCACTGGATGTGGATGCTTCTATGTAGTTTTCTTGGAAAGGAGGTCTTATATCACGGTCAGGGCTAGACCTACCAGTGTTTGTGTTTTGAGTTTTCTTGAAAATTGGGTTCCTTATGGTGTTGCGTTGTTGTCCTTCCCATGATGATTTCCTCTCAACGCTTTCCACTCTATCTCCCAACCTGTGCATGCCACTGATAATAGTATCTAGTTTTTGGTCTAAGGCTAAAGGTTCTTCCTTGAAGGTGGTTCTTCTTTCGTTTCTAGCTCTGTTTCTTTTGGCAATTAGGTTTGCTTCCACACTAACAGCAACATTTTGCATGTCTGCAAGGCTTTGAGGGGCTCTTTCCCTTAACTAATAAGCCATATCGGTATCAAAACCATCAGGGAATTTATATTAAGCAAGATCAGGTGGAGGCCTAAGGTTCTGTGGGATTGCATTGTAAACATTGTTAAACCTTGCGCAGTAGTCTAACACAACCTCCTGAGGGCCTCTTTTAATGGTGTCATATTCAGATAATATGTGCAAGGGGTCTTTATTTTTCTCCCATCTATTGATAAATGACGGGTATAACGCTTCCGAGTTTGCTATGGAAATGGCTGGAAGTGCTCTAAACCAAGGCCTGACATCACCTGTCAAACTTTGGACAAAAATATTCATTCTCAGACCATCATCGTCAATCTCATAGCTCTCAAAGTAATCTTGCATTTTCTTTGTATGCTGAAGGGTCGTGGAGGCACTTGTGCCATCAAAATAAATTATTTTATTCTGGTAATCCTGAGGCATAGCCCCGGGATTAGCCGATAGCTGTAAAGGTGCATATCTATTAGCCATATTAACAGGGATAAGTGGAACAACTGGGATAAACGGAACAGCTCGAACAACTGGGATAATAGGAGTTGTAGTGGTTGTATGTGCAATGAATGGAGGTGTGGGCAAGGTTCTTAGAGAGGTGGATGATGAAGTAGGGGATGAACGAAATAGAATTTTGACAGGGGTCGGAACACTGCTTGGCTGAACTTTCTCAGGACTAGAATCGGCTAAATCCTCTCTTCGCTCTAGCTTCCTGAGGTTTCTTGGGATTAAATTTGGATTTTCAAAAGTAGCTGGGGGCTTTGGGTCCAGATTTGACCTTGTATAACGTAAATTCTTTTTGGGAGCTAGCTTCCAACTCGATCATTGAAACAGGTTCCCCAGTGGAGTCGCCATTATTTTAGCACTCAGGTTGTCCCTAAGCTCCTGAAAGGGATACGGCCTAGGTAACCACAAACCAATCTTTGGATTACATGTTCTAGCCCACCTGTAATCAGAGAGGGCTCTCTCTTAATGATTTTAGCTTTGTTGATGATGATTTTAGGCTAGTTATTGGGTTCATGGGGTTTTGTTTGTGTTTGGGTGAAAAGAGGATGCTTTCAAGTAGAGAGGCAATGCATAGTGTGACAAGTTTCAAACCATTGGGCATGGAGTCACGGAGTAAGACTGTTGGTGCGTTTTCTTGGTCACAAGAGGAAAAAGGGGCAAGGTAGCTGCTCATGAAACAATAATTGAGGTAAATGAAGATGGATTGCAAGCTAAGAAATGAGAGGCAACAAAGAATCTCTCAATCAGGTTAGCAGAAGGAAGATGAACGAGCTCTACCTAGGAGCAGCTAAGAATTCCTAGATAATGGTCATTCATATGTGAAATAGAGCAAATATGAGCCATAAGGAATCCATATTTATGCCTAAATCAAGAAGAAAACATTAAGAAGGCATAGAAATTGAGCATAGAGTGCAGGTAAGAAAATTCTAAACCAAACTTTTGTTATGTAACTTGAGCATATGTGAAATTGAAATAATAGAGGTAAGGAACACTTATTGATTTAGGAAGCAGCACAAGATTTCCCTCATTCACTCTTCAGAGACATTAAAAATACATCAAACAGTCCATTCTCCAAGCTTTCAGCAATATTTGATTAAGTAAAACATATCAGATACAGAGCAAGTCTCTCTTGGAGTGTAGTAACCAGCCATTCCCCCTCTTTTCTCAATACAGAGGGTCGTATATAGAGAGAAAATATCTAAGAAATATTTATTACAGCATATCTTAAACAAATCTGAGGGAAATGAGTGCTTTAATTTATCTTATCTTGAAGTAAATGCATGAAATATTTATCTAAGTGCTGCATTGGGGCAGCTGTCTTAAAAATGAGTAGGAATGTGTTTTTTGCTGTTATGCGCTGGCCGTTTATCATAACTGCGCATTGGTCTCTGCTCCACTACTCTTGAGTGGATTTGATGTGCATTAACTACGATCTGAGAGTCTTAAGTGGCTTCACCACGTTCTTGGACTTTGATGGAGGCTTTTAATGTTCACCTGCTTTGATATGTTCGATCTAATACTCTTTACCACTTCACTAATACTCTTTGACATGAAATTTGGCTTCATCTCCTCTGATACTCTTTAACTAGTCAGTTCACTCCTTTATGCTTTCTTTCAGGCAAAATAACTACTGCAAACCTACACTGGACTGAGGCTTTCCATTTTGGCAATTTTTTCTTAGCGATGCGCGATTAGCGCTAAGCGCTATTCGTGCATCGAAAACTGCCTCTAATTTTCATTCTGGGCTTCCTAAGCAGCGATTTCGCCTTTGCGTTCATTTCTTTCAGCGGATGACGTCAGCATGACATCAGTGGTGGGACCCAGTACGGTGGGTGACATGGTAGGGTGACGTGGCAGGGTGAAAATGCCCATCTCTCGGACGCTAATCATCGACAGGTTCGGAAGGGAACAGACCCACCCACCGTAGATCTAGGGCGTGGGCAATCGGACGGATGGCAAAACAAAGAAGGCGGTGGGAGGATAAGGGACGGGGCCTATATATATATATATATATATATATATATATATATATATCTATTATATATATATATATATATATATATATATATTATATATATATATATATATATATATTATATATATATAATATATATATATTATATATATATATTATATATATATATGGCGTGGATTCATATGAAACGTCGATCGCCGATATGCGATCGGAAACAGACCATCAGCGATGAACCATATCGACAGCGCACATGTATGTTTGTTTTGTCATAGCGATATGCCAATCGGCGAAATCACTGTCGGCCAAACCAATCGGGGGCACACTTATGCATTGTTTTGATACACGACTCCCCTCCTGACTGTGATATCGCATTAGAGGGGGTCCAATAGAACCTTTTTACAATCGGAGCATGGCCCAAGGTAAGTGATGCAGGCTTTTATGATCGGAAGCAAATTTTTTTATGTTTGAAGGGATTTCAAGGCATGGGAAGGGGTTCGATAGCCCAAAAAAGGGATTTTTCATGCCTCGGAAGGATTTTAAAGGCACTTGGGAGGATTATATGTGCTTTGAGAGGGGGATTTTATGCTTTGTGAAGGAGTCAAAGAGCATTAGAGGAAGGATTTACGGAGTGATGAGGGGTTTTGTGCATCAGAAGGAGTCCGAAATGCATGAGAAGATGGTTTGAGGGGGGAAATGAGGGTTCTTACTGAGTTTCAAATAAACTTAGCAATTCCCAAGTGTATTTATGGTTATATTTCAACCAGGGGGAGGGAATAAGTATATAGGGAATTTATTAACATAGTTTTAGTAGGGGGAAGGGGAGATAGATAGGGAGTTACATAGTAGAGATAGTAGTCAACATGACAATGATGAGAAAAAGAGCTAATTATGTAAATCTTAGGCTATCGAGGAGAAGTAAGAGTTGTAGAGGAAGTATGGACTTTCCTTGAGTAAAGAAGATCTTTACCAAGGCGACTGATTTGAAGAATGATGAATATGAGAGGTATCAAGCAGATCTTGACCTCTTTAGGGAAGTTAGTGAGTGATTCGGGGAAGAGGAAGAAGGGGGGGAGTTAGACATGCCTCACTTGAAGTCCTTTAAATGGAAAACTGCCTCCAACTTGTGATATGAATAGATATGACGCATTGAAAACATGAAATGGATCACATAGCTTGATTTCTGGAACCAGAAAGCTACTTACCCAGCCTACGTACCTAGCATTTTTTCTTCTGTTGGTTTGGGTGCACTTGAACTAGCAAACCCAGCTTTTCAAATTTTTCTTATTTTTACTTTCCTCCTATCTACATATACACGTATTTCATCTAGGGGCTTTGATTAGGCTGTTGAGCACCCTTGCTTCTCTACCTATCTAAGAATCTACCAAGGTTAAGCTGTTTGGTCAGATAATGATTCTCTATATTCTACCACAGGAAATTGAAACCTAGGGAGACCAATATTAAGATGTTTGGACCTCCTTTTAACTGAAAATTCTTCAAAAATGGAATAACTCATCAAAATTGGAATACAACAGTGGTACTTAGGCTAGCACACTCTCATGGCATCCTTACTTGGCCTTTTTTAGCAAATATGGAGCATTGCAGTATGCATAGTACGACATATTTGCTATGTAAAAATGTCGATCATGAAAGATGACTAACCTGCTCTAGTAGGATGCTAACACAGTCCTTAAAAGGATCCACTCTAATGTCTGTGGACTTTTCTCAACATCCTCCACTTCCATACACAATTATTTTGTCATTTTTATTGATGACTTCTCATGGAAGTGTTGTATCTTCTTCATACAGAAGAAAGATGAGACATTTTTCAAGTTTGTAAAATTCAAGGCATTAGTTGAGAAAGAAACCAACAAGAAGGTGAAGGATCTCAGGAGTGATTATGAAGGTGAGTACATGTCAAATGAATTTAAAAAAAAAAAAATCAAAAGAAGGTGTTTGACGAGAGTTGACAACACCCCACAACCCACAGGAGAATGGGGTGGCTAACATAAATAATCATAGTATTATGGGAGAAGAAAGGGCGAGGTTGCATGACCAAGGCCTACCTCTGCATTTATGGGTTGTGAAATGCCACACAAAAGTCTATTTGCATAATTGAAGTCCTTGTTAGATTCTTGGCATGATTACACTGAAGGAGGCTTTCTCGAGGAAAAAGACAGATGTGTCGCACTTCAGGATTTTTGGAGCCTTTGTTTATTGCCATGTCTCCAAAGAAGCAAGAAAGAAGCTAGAGTTAACAACATAATTGGGGGTATTGTGGGTTACACAAAAACTCACAATTACCTTGTGTACTTTTCATCCATCAGAATGAAATTTGTACAAATGGATGTAAAATTTGAGGAGAAAGTGATGTGGTGCTCTATTGAGAGGAAGCTTCAGATCCCACCAGAAGTGGAGCTTTTATATCCAAAGGAGGAACCTTAGGAATTTGTGGAGTAGCCAAAAATTGAGGAGCAAAGAGTGGAGACACCCACTCAAGAAGAACCATCTAAGGAACATAGGAAAATAACCAAGGAAGTTGAGTGTACTTTTCCATGATGTGAGGGAGAATGTGGGTGCTCCTTCAAATTAGTGTAGCCAGAGAAGGTCACCAGATCAGTACACTAGCTAGATGGATCTAATGACTGATCTTGTAGAGACTGAGACATCCTCTTTCAAGGAAGGAGAAACCTATATGGGTTGATGCAATGGTGGAAGAATTTGAATCCATTGTAAAGAATAGTGTTTGGGGAGTGGTCCTAATATCAGCAGATAAATGATTTGTGGGTTCGAGATGGATCTTCAAGGTGAAGGAGGAAGCAGACGGAAGCATAGAGAAGGATAAGGCCATATTTGTGGCCAAGGGGTATTTACAGGTTGAGGGAATTGATTATGAGTAGACCTTTGCTCCTATAGCATGGTACTCATACATTAGATCAATTCTTGCTTTGGCTGTGCAGATGGGGTGGAAGATCCACTAGATGGATGTAAAAACAACATTCCTCAATGGAGTTATTGAGGAGGAGGTGTACATCGAGCAACCAAAATGCTTTGAGACTTTTGATCGAGAGTCTCATGTGTGCATACTCAAGCGAGCATTGTACGGTCTCAAACAAGCACCTTGCACTTGGTATACTGAGATCAATAGTTATCTCACCAGTTTGTGCTTCACCAAAACTGAAGTAGATGAAAACCTCTATCATATTTTGGTAGAAGGTAAATTGTTGATTATTTTCTTATATGTTGATGATTTTATTTTAACTAGTGATGAGTAGCTGATCAGATCTTGCAAGGAGGACCTTGCAAAGGAAATTGAAATGAAGGACATGGGTCTCATGCACTAATTCCTTGGGTTGGAAGTATGGCAAGGCAATGGAAAATTGTTTGTCTCTCAAGGAAATTATGAAAATGAGATACTTCAGAGATTCTGCATGGATATTTGCAAACCCATGGAGACACCTCTAGCGACAAACTGGAGAAAGGAGTATCCCACTTCAGGTGAGGAAGTGGATGCTATCATTTATTAGTAGTAGTGGGTTCACTGATGTACCTTGTGAACACATGACTAGATACATGCTATGCAATAAACAATTTGAACCAAGCTATGGTTAGGCTAACCAAATCATTTTGGAAGGTAGCTAAGAATATGGTACAAATGGATAGATGGAGTGAAGTCGTGTGGCTTCATAGATGTAGATTGGGTGGGGAGTCCATTAGATTGAAGGAGTACGTCAAGTGGAATTTTTAGTGTTGGGTCTACACTTGTTTCCTGGTAGAGCAGGAAGAAAATATTTGTGGCACTTAGGTCGGTAGAAGAAGAATACATGTGTGCAAGTCAAGAAGCATGTGAGGTGATATGGATGAGAAAGAGATGTGTTTCATTGTTTGGTCAAATGATGGATCCAACTATGATCTATTGTGATAATCAAAGTTGAATCAAGCTCTCTAAGAATCATGTTTTTCGCAATCAATCCAAGCATATAGATATTTGGTATCAGCATTTACAGGATTGTGTGTAGAGGTGGATAATTTTGTTGCAATACATTCCAAGAGAGGAACAAGATGTTAACATTTTGATAAAGTCCTTGTCAAAATGGAAGTTTGAGTTTCACGGGTGCAAGATAGGGGTGGTTGATAATCCCTTTCTTGATGAGAGGGAGTGTTGAAAAATGGAGCAAGAAATTATCAATTTGAGTTTGCCTTAATTAAATTGAGAAAATTTGAATTTCCACATGGATAGACAACTTGGATGCAATTAACTTGTGTGGCATGGCTTGTGTCACCTAATTTACTTAGTAAATTTGAGTTGGATGAGTTAGAGTTCATTTAAGCATGTTTGATTGCTAATTTGTAGCAATCAAAGTTAGTTATCTTAGGTTTTTGTTTCAATTAAACTAGTTCCAACTAGTGGAGGAACCAGCGGAGGGTCAATTGTGCAGTAGGGCTTCAGTCAAACTCAGTGATCATCCAGTTAACTGATCAATCAGCCCAGAATAGCTAGTGCATGCAAAGAATTCGAGTTACCCAATTGAGGTGGAGATTCCAAGGTAGTGTAACATCAGTTGTAGACTATTTTGGAGTGTATAGGTGTTTCATGAAACCTGATGATCAACTTGAAGAATTTTCCATAGATAATAGGGGCCTAATTTCTCAAGGAATTACGTAAGGAAATATGAGCTCAAGTAGAGGAAGAAATTGATTGTCTGGGTCAAATATTCTCAATGAGAATAGAGATAGGTTATGCACTTGCAGGTTTTGCTCAGTTGAGAAAATAAATTCTGATATGCCCCTATTCATTAGATTAATTCAAGTAGGCATTGGGGTTTTTAGCAGTTTTCTTTCCCTAGGAAATATATTATTTGCATGTGTGAGAATTCTTATTGTATGTCTGAGATTTTTATTCTAAATTGTGAATTAATGTCCACAAAGCAATAGAGTAGGTTAGTTTCTTGTGATTTCAATTAAATATTCATGAGAAGTTGCAAATATACATCATAATTTCTACAAATCATCCAATTGTAAATTTAGATGGGCTTTTGTAACTCCTATTTGTTGGCTGCTCGAATTGTTTATTGATTAAACAGTCGAGTACCACATTAATTTGTCAACCCGGGAAAGTCCTTTTGTTTCAAAGGTGACCTCGTACTATATGCACTTTAATTTAAAAAGCATTAAAAGCTGTAGTACAAGCAAATCTATTTCCTATCAAACTCTTACTATGTGTTACAGCAGTCGTAAACTATTGTAGAAATGAAGTGAAATTGATGAAAGGTAAAAAATCTACAGAAAAATGATGGCCGTTTGTAACAGAGGACTAGGACCCTGTCCTCAGAATAAGGATGTTCAGCACCTGCCTCTGTGACCAGTCGCCAATACACACCGAAAATCCTACTCACCGGTGACACACTTCTCACAGCGCCAATCGATTAAAGGAACAACATATAAGCAAAAAGGAAATATCAGAAGCGAGGCTAAACATGTACAGAAATAACACACACACTTAACAGGAAAGAAATGGATGAATCTTGTGAAGAAGGTGGGCCCTGTCCTTCTCACAAGATTCCCCTACACACAGATACTAAGTTAAAATGCTCAGAACAATGCTTTATTCATCTGCCAAAAAGTTCAATTACAACAGAGGTTCTGACCTTCTGCACTACAATATGCCTGTATCACACATGCTAGCTTTCAACTATAGATGTCTCCTCTTTATAGAGGAGACATCTATTACAATAGATTGTCATTATACATTCATTTTAATTCTTCTGTACAAAAATAGGAAATTAATTCTTGTTACAGCATACTATTACAACAATGTATATCTTTGTCGTCCTTTGTTTAATTGGATCCTTCTGCTGTTGCAAAACTGGTAGTCTTCATCTATCTCCTCGGGGTCCTTGTGCTATCCTTGGTTATTCTGCTGTTGTTGTTGATTTGGTAAATCTTAATTGTTCCTTAAAGCTCTTCATGTTGTTCCTGGTGTTCCCGCATCTGTGACTAAATTGGCTGATCGTTCTTTATCATCATCGGCCAAATATAGTGTTGCCAGCTTCAGACGGTTACTGTTTCATCTTTTGCAAATTAATACTTTTCTTGCTTTAGTCAGTTGCTACTTTTGGTGTTGCAGCAACTGCACAATTGTTGTTTCTGGTGTTGCAGCAACTGTGAATTATGATTCTGTGGACTTTGAACAGTTCCAATCAATTGTCAGCGACTTAGCCAATTTCCAAAGATTAATTGTAAATATAACATGAATATGTGTTGAATAATTAAACATATAGCAAATGAGGAGAGTTACTTCATACCTTGGGATGATGAGGCCAAAAATGATATCAAGGGTTTCTATTTATAGGCTAAAAAGGGTAATATCATAACAAAATATAGGGTCAAAAGTAGACAATATGGAGTCCTAACATCCCCCCCAACTGAAAGGGTTGTGTGTCCTCATGCAACGTACTCGACTGTTTAATCAATAAACAATTCGAGCAGCCAACATTTTGGCGCCGTTGCCAGGGAAGTCCTTTTGTTTCAAAGGTGACCTCGTACTATATGCACTTTAATTTCAAAATCATTAAAAGCTGTAGTACAAGCAAATCTATTTCCTATCAAACTCTTACTCTGTGTTACAGCAGTCGTAAATTATTGCAGAAATAAAATGAAATTGATTAAAGGTAACAAATCTGCAGAAAAATGATGGCCGTTTATAACAGAGGACCAGGACCCTATCCTCAGAATAAGGATGTTCGGCACCTGCCTCTATGACCAGTCGCCAATACACACCGAAAATCCTACTCACCGGTGACACACTTCTCACAGCGCCAATCGATTAAAGGAACAACGTATCAACAAAAAGGAAATATCAGAAGTGAGGCTAAACATGTACAGAAACAGCACACACACTTAACAGGAAAGAAATGGGTGAATCTTGTGAAGAAGGTGGGCCCTGTCCTTCTCACAAGATTCCCCTGCACACAGATACTAAGTTAAAATGCTCAGAACAATGCTTTATTCATGTGCCAAAACGTTCAATTACAACATAGGTTCCGACCTTCTGCACTACAATATTCCTGTATCACACATGCTAGCTTTCAACTGTAGATGTCTCCTCTTTATAGAGGAGACATCTATTGCAATAGATTGTCATTATACATTCAGTTTAATTCTTCTCTACAAAAATAGAAAATTAATTCTTGTTACAACATATTGTTACAACAATGTATATCTTTGTCGTCCTTTGTTTAATTGGATCCTTCCGCTGTTGCAAAACTGGTAGTCTTCGTCTATCTCCTCGGGGTCCTTGTGCTATCCTTGGTTATTCTGCTGTTGTTGTTGATTTGGTAAATCTTAACTGTTCCTTAAAGCTCTTAATGTTGTTCCTGGTGTTCCCGCATCTGTGACTAAATTGGCTTATCGTGCTTTATCATCATCGGCCAAGTATAGTCTTGCCAGCTTCAGACAGTTACTGTTTCATCTTTTGCAAATTAAGACTTTTCCTGCTTTAGTCAGTTGTTGCTTCTGGTGTTGCAGCAACTGCACAGTTGCTGTTTCTGGTGTTGCAGCAACTGTGAATTATGATTATGTGGACTTTGAACAGTTCCAATCAATTGTCAGCAACTTAGCCAATTTCCAAATATTAATTGTAAAGATAACATGAATATGTGTTGAATAATTAAACATATAGCAAATGAGGAGAGTTACTTCATACCTTGGGATGATGAGGTCAAAAATGATATCAAGGGTTTCTATTTATAGGCTAAAAAGGGTAATATCATAACAAAATATAAGGTCAAAAGTAGACAATATGGAGTCCTAACACTATTTTTGTAGCATATTTTAGAAATTAGGAGCAAAGTTCTCAAGAATTCTTACCATTATTAGAGATTACTCTTGAATACCTAATGCATAATTCATAAACATCATCATATGGTAAGTGAAAAACAACACATGCTTGTAGGTTTTAACCTTGTACATAAATGACCTACAAACGAATGCTAAAAAATGAAAAATAAACAACGATGAGAATATAAAAAAAATACACAGAGATTTCCCTTGTATCTCAAAACTGGGACTACCATATTGGTTTTTAAATATATTTCTTTCAATGTTACAATACATATATATACATGTTGAAGCATTTATAAACCCCAATCCATTAACCTTGGATTATAACATAACTGTAGTTCTTTATGGGCCTCCAAATTAGACATAAATTATGGCCCTCTAAACTTTCTTAGGCAAATGAAGGCTATATTAAACCTCTCATTCTACACTTAATAGTGTATTATATCTTTAATATGTTCATTAGGAAGGTTTATGGATAATTTCATATTTGCACCTAATATTATTTATTTTTGTAGAATATTGTAATATTGGGTAGATTATGGAGATTTGGAGGAGGAGGTAATTTATGGACTTGCTCCCTACTATAGGAGGATCAATATTGGATAATAAATCAACAAAATATTCTAAAATTATTGAACAAATTATGGAGCTCCAATGATTGAGAAAATCTAAGAATGTGTTCCATGTCATTTAATGTAGCTTCCTAATGTTGGGAACCAAATCTGCTATTTGAGGTATTTTGGAGGGGAAATATTCCTACTTTCATAGGGAATGCTTCATAATAATTTTGTATAAGTACCAAGTTGAATTTTCCTCTAGGGTTTGATTTTTATTAGTCTTCTTATGGATATAACTCGTACTTTTGCAGCTCCACTCATTTCTTGCAGGGATGTAATTGCATTGATGGAAATAATGGAGATTAGTGTTGTGTTCAACTTCTAGATCTTAGTCTCCTTCATAGAACTCTGAGTTTCCTTGGGCTCGGACATCCCAAGAGCCTCAAATCCCTTTTGTATCATTTACTCTTATTTCTTTCACTTTTTATTCACATGAATCTCGTGTTCTTGTGTTTTTTCTATTTCTACATTTAGTATTGATGATTTCTTATTGTAGGATTGGGTTAAATGGTTGAAGTAAGCCATTTTGCAAGATAAAAATCATGATTTCATCATTTTAGCAAATTTGGAAGTTCATAGTAATCATTGAGCTACTTGGATTAGTTTTCTTATTCCAAAATCTAAATTTTTGGAAGTCCCTTGTGGCGAATAGTAGTAAATTTCTGCTATTTTTTAGAACATGCTAACGAGCTTCAATCGATTTGATTACACTTGCATTAGATCACAAAAACATTCTAGTTAATAAAAAAAATTACCCCATTTCATTCTCACTTTATTAGGTTAGCATTTGATAGATTAACTAGCTCAATAGTTCTCGAATTTCTAGATTTTAGACTAGTAATTTTCTACTATTTTTTAGCATGTGTTAATAGGAGAATTTCTCAGTGATTCCACTTGGAATGGAGACCTAAGAAAACTTGGTGAATTATATCTTCCTGTAGAAAACGTGTTTCCTATAGTAGATCCCTGTAGCAATCTTCCAGCGTGTATATACTTGCCCAGATTTGCTCAAAAAGGTTGGGTTTTGTCCCTTAGGGTTGAATCATTACCCATAGGCTCTAAATCAATGGTTGAGGAGGAATAAACACCAATTAGGACTTGCCTTTTATCCCTGTAAAACATATCAATAATTTGGGTTAATGGACAAATTTATGAAATTGATAATACAATGATTATTTTATTGATTGCCACATCCAATGAACTCTATCAATGGATCTAAACTCTTTGAAATGTAATGATTGATACTTATTTCATGATATTTTCTTTATGCAAATATAATAGGTTTTCTTTCCTTGTATTTTCTTTCCTGAAATAGGTTAAGGCTTCCATTATGAACATTTCCATTTCTGCAATTAGTTTAGGATTTGATTTCACTACATTCACTACATTACATCATGACCATAAAGGAAGGGAACACTGTATGTTGCACATATAGTGATGATACCTCTTAAGTTTGTATGAACCCCGGGTTGATAACTAAAGTTGGTAGCCTTGGGAGTTGCAACATTCTTGTTGTAATATTGAGGCTCATCACTTTTTGGCGCCATTGTCAGGGAGGTGTCAAAGTATGTATTATTTTCTTCCCTGGTTGATTCATTTCTTTTCACTTTCTGCAAAAACAAGAAAATTGCATTAGGAATCTTTCATTTAAATAACAAAAAATTTCATTACATTAGCATTCTTATTCAAAAAAAAAAATATCCAACATCAACCCCCCCCATTTGAACACGTGGTGCAATAAGAGCCACATCACCATTCATTTTTGTAGGTAGAAGAAGAAGAGGTGATAGAGAAGGTAGAACAAATGGATGGAGATGATGGAAATGAAGAATATCCTCTTATATTTCTCATTCGGGATACTAGTTTTAGTGTGCACATGAAGAACATCCGTCCATCTTGTCTTCCAAACTTTCATGGTCTAAGGTCAGAGGATCCAGAAACCTTTCGCTTTGAATTTGAAATTGTTTGCAGATCTTATTGTTACTTATTAAACACTCAAAATTTGAAATTGTTTTTGGCAAAATTGAAGGATAGAGTTCTTAATTGGTTCATGAGTTTAGGGACTAATTCAATAAGATCATGGAATGATATGCAAAAGATATTTATAGAAAAATATAAATATCATGATCTTAAAGAAGAAATATTTAGAATGAATCAAAAAGAAGATGAGAGACTTGAGGATCTAATAGAGAGGTTCATGTATAATGTTAAGAGGTCAAAACTAAATCATTTAGGATCCAACGTGCTAAAAACCCTCTTACGTACTAAAATTAGACATGAATGTATTGGTCTCCTTGATCTCATGAGTAGAGGTGATGTATACCCATTATCATTTGAATAAATTTGTGAAACATGCAAACACATATCAAGAGGAAGGGTAAGAGTAATTTAATCAGCATCAAGATCGGTAAGTCAAGCTAAACTTGGAAATTTTCTTGATAACTTTAAAACAAAAATTCTTAGCAATGTAAGTGAACAAGTAGAAATGTTAAGAATAAAAAATGAGCAAAAATAATATGTTGGTATTTGTGTTGTCCATGAAGAATCACATGATGTTAAATATTGCCCCTCATTACCAAGGTTGAAGGAATTTTACCAAGGGGACAATGGAGCAAGTCAATTGCCAATGCAGCTATGCTATGTAGCTCCAAGAGGACCATTTCAGCCTATTCAACCTAATATCATGCAAGGGACTATTTCACAATTTCTAGCTTATGCACATCCATCTCAAAGTAATTGGAACACACCCTTTCCTTGGCAACCTTGGTCATCTCAAACCCAAAACCAATCTTGGAAACAAGGTTGGCAAGGAACTTATGGGAGTCATCCACAATATCCTGAATATTTTCCTCAATATCCTCCATATTGAAATCCATTTTATCCCTACCATTCACCTCCACCACAACCATAACCCCAACCACATCCATCTCAAATATCCATTCCCACTCAACTACCCATACCACCATTTCAAAACCCACACAAAGAAGTAACTTAGCCCACTTACAATGTTGCGGCACAAAACTTCCAAACATCTCCTCTTGACCTCGATGGTATTCATCTTAGTTGAAGAAGAGCATTACAAAAAATAGATTCTCTTAGTGTCATTAAAGGACAACATTCAGAAAAAAAAGATTCAAATGAGAAGACCAAAGAATCATGTGTTGCACTTGATAAAGAGAAGACATCAAAATCAAAGATTGAGAAAGTTCCCTCATGTTTACCATCAAATCCTCCATGTGTTCAAGAGAATAATCAACAAAAAGAAGAAAATTTGAACTTCATGGAAGAAGAATACATCCAAGATGATCCAAATTAGAAAGTGGACTAGGGGCATGAAAACTATATTGAAATATGGTTCCAGGCAATCAGTAATTTGCTGCCACACACTCTTCTTCAACAATTCCTGATCTCATCTCAACCAAAACATTTGGTATCTAAAATTCAAGTACATGTCAAAGAACATATTTCAAGCCTACACATCAGTTTATTTGTCATCTTGATGTGAACATGGTTCGATTGGAAGTACTCTTATACTTGAAAGAGATTTTATTTTTCAAGTAGATTGGGTTAGAAAAAGATAAAAAATGGAAAATAAGAGAAAAAAAATATCTCAGGTGAAAACCTCCTTTGAGGCACCTAATATTGGCTCATTGGTTGAAAACTTCCATGAGGTGGTCAATGGGTTGGGAAAAAAGATAAAAAAATATAAAAATAAAATATCCTAGGTGAAAACCTCCTTTGAGGTGCCTAGGCAAACCTACTAGTTGAAAACCTCATTGAGGTAGATAGTAGGCCTAGAAGAAAAAAAGGAAAAGAATAATATAAAGCAATTTCTCCATGTATCTCTCTCTCATGAATGCAAGCATTCTCCAACCTCTGCAAGCAACAAAAAAAGTTAGCCACCAAAATAAAAGTTAATCAAAAGCCTAGTCAAAGGAAGTCAAACATGGACCTTCTCCTCCTTTGCTCAGATGCTACAAAAGGACCAAGGCCATGCTAATACATCACCCTCATCTATTTCCACCATCCACTCATCATTCCCAAGCTTTTACCACTCATTTTTCTTGTTGTCCTAAAATGCTACAAGAAGGCTTTGTTTTGCTATAGGAAGTAAAAATACATGGAGAAGAAAATTATTTTTGGCATATCTTGAAAATCGTGCATCAATTTTCCAAGTTGTTTCAGGCGGAGATGCATATGGATGATAGTAACATGCCCAAGAAATTTTAGCAAATTTTGATGCACACTTTTTGATAAATTGACCTCCATCACCTACAACCATTTTTTATTTTTTTGATATTTGTGCATCCATTTGCTAAGTTGTTTCATAGGGAGATGCAAATGGATGATAATAACATGCCCAAGTAATTTCAAAAAATTCTAGTGCACTTTTTTCAAGAAATCAACCTCCATCACCTATAGCCATTTTTGTTTTTTCTATAGATTCATGAATCCATTGGCCAAGAATGTTTTATGGAGAGGTGCACAAGGATGATGGAAACATGTTTTGAAAATTTTAGGTCAATCCAGTATACCATTTGGGAGATATTGAAAAAACAAGTTTGCTATAGGTTTGCTATTGGAAATTGCTACAGGATGTCCTAAACTGCTATAGGATGTTGGCTAAGGGGTTTTGGAGGAAATGAATGGTGAGATGAAGTGTTGGAAGGGTGTATGGAAGTTATGAAAAGTGTGGGGAATGTGCATATCACCCATGGCCAAGCCTAGCACTCCAAGAGGGTAAGATTTGACTAAGATAGCTTGCTCACAGTAATTGGAAGACAGAGGTTTAGAATGTGCATTGGCATCCATCAACTCCAACAACAACAGATTGAATGCCAGAAAGAGGCATGCACACAAAAAAATATTACATCAGCCAGAAAAAGCATCATGCTTTGAATACCTATGCATCAACAAACAAAGGAAGTCAACCCCTCTGAAAACATCATGTTATAAAACCCAACAACACCATTTTAGCCAAGGATGTGAAGCAACAACAACAACAACAACAAAAAACCCAGGAGACCTCCAAATTCAAGGCTATCAACAATAGGACCTCTAGCATATTATTACATGTAGCTTCAAGATCATTAGCAAAAACTTCAAGACCACCAAAGGAAACTTCAACATTCATATCAGCAGCCTCAATATCACCTGCAAAAACACATTGAGGGTAAGTCTCAGGTATCCAATCCTTTAAACCTTTCTTACAAACTTATTTTAGCTTGATAAACATTGCAAGTGTATGAAGGAAAAGGTTTTTATATCCAATATTAGTAGCAAAACAACCTTACCCTTATCTATCAATTAAATTTGCTTGTCCACCAAGAAACCTGCACATGGGGGAGAGGACAAGACAAAAGTGAAAAGGACTTAAGAGAGTGGGTGTTAGGTCTCCATTTTGTCCTTTTTTTTATTATCTATTTCTCTCATGTTATCGATTGGCTAAATGATTATTTTTTAAGAGTATTTGCTACTTCTTTGTTTTAACAATATTAAAATAGCATTAATGAGAGTTTAATTAAGGCTTTTATGTTGTAGGATTAAAGTTGGTTTTATTATACTTTGGAACGTGGTTGCACTAGTGCATTCACATTCCTGCACCATTGCACTTACCTACCTAGACCATGCTTTGGGATTCATGCACTAGTTATAGTGGGCTTCCTACACTATGAAGGATTCGTGAAATACATTCACGTTCCTGCACTATGAGTCTAATGATTTTGTGTTGCTAATCTTAATTGCTTCACCAGGGCCTGACTTGAAGAAGAAGATTGTGAAGCATACAATTCCAAGATTGTTAGACAGAATGTTGGGAGTACATCTTGTATTTTGGGCAAGACAATTGATTGTAATTACCATGGGAAAATGTACCTAGAAGTTCACGACAATGTTGATATATATGAAATAACCAAGAGAATTATCTCTAGTTTTGAATGATGTTCAAATGAATTGCAACTAGAAGCATCAAACCGCATATAATCTTAACGATAAAACCACTGTGTTCATCACATCCTGGGCATCCACATTTACATATTTACCTCGGTGCAGATGGCACGAAGACATGCCTTGACACACTTGTCGGAGTGGGGAGATAGTATTGAGCAATCCTTCACTTTTGAATGTTGGTGTTTGTGGTTTCTGCGTGGCCACTGATACAAAAGCGGTGGTGAATTAGGTGGATTGGCAATTGATCGACCATCACAATGAATGCAGCAATATCTGGACCAATCTTACGAGCTTCAACAAATCTAGCAAGGACAATAGAATCTACAGTGACTGGCAACAAATATACAATTTGGATATACATGGTGACATCTGTAATCGGTGCGCTAATAAATGTAATGACTTATAACATGATTCGAGCCCCAACAAATCAATCAACAGCATAACAACTTACATATTTCTCGCATTCCTGAATTTTCTAGCACCATATTTGAAGACCACTTCTCTCAGTTAATCACCCCTTCCAGCAACAACCACTCTAGAAAAAGAGGAACAATACACGAGAATCATTCCCTCTTTCGACACTAAGTTTCAAATTAATTCCTAATTCAGAAAACTATTAGTAATCTTCCTTTATTTTAATTGGCTATTGAAAAAGCCCCAATTTGTAAATCGATTCCTATATAAAATTCCTAGAGAGATAATCATCTTAGTCAATCAATTAATTATAGTAAGGAAGGAAATAGACCCAACCAGGGAGAGTGTGCATCAGAGGAAGGCACAGAAGGGAAGAGGAGTTGTCCTAATGTAGCCTCATGCAATTCATCAGCTGTGGATCGCTCCTCTAGTCTTGTTGGAGTTGAGTGATGTCTACATAATGTAAACACTATTTTCAGTATTCAATTGAATTAATTTCCTAGCATGTTCTGTTTAATTATCTATTGCATCTGTGTGAACCAGAGACTCAAATAGGGTGTGAGCTAGCCGGGTTGGCCATCAGACCAGCTTGACACTGCTCTCATATTTTATATTAAATAACATCTAAATTATTATTTGCTGTGTGAAAGACTTAATTGTTTGAAGTCTCTTTTCCTTCTTCAAGTTAACGTTATTTAAATTGTTGTAGCATTTTCCCTTCAGCTTTAAACTTCATTGATTTTCTACATTAAGAAATTATTCCTATTTGTGCTTATGCTTGGGATATTCCTCTAGTTTTTCTTATTGATGAGATCTACTTATGCGTTGATGAGATGCAATTGATTTGTACTCCAGAATATGAAAACGATGTGAGTGGGTGTGGTTTTGAGGCACTGACAAATCCATTTAAAACTCTACTTACAAAAACCATATATTATTTGGATGTCACAGAGCCAATATTAATGAAAGTAAATTGTGTCATTTACTTTCCATTAAACTTCTGGAGAGTTTGCAAGATTTATTTTGAGGGGACGGAGGGAAAGAGATTTACATTAATTTAATTCCTTTCATAAGCTATTTATGCAACATATTTACTTGACGATGCTTTCAAGTTAACCTTACACGGAATTAGTGCAAGCAGAATGGTTTTGAATTTCTTTTGAATTTATTCCAGCATTTACTGTCTTTTGTTATTATGTCGGCACTGCTTGATTCCTAATTCAATTTTCCTTCTATTTGCTTGTAATTAGAATTTCTTTTTGCATTGTTAATTGCATTTTATTTCCTGCATGATTTAATTGTGTGGATTGATGTTTTCTTGAATTCTCTTTAGTGCAAGATTTCATTTATTGATGAGATTAAACGAAAGATAGACTAGCATTTATTTTGCAAGTTGTCAGGGGATTTCTCTGGCATTTCCAATGCAACGTCTTGAAGTTCACAAACTATTTGGATTGAAAAATTAAATGTTGGTACATTTATAGACCCTATACTGTACCCAACGTTTTGGTGTTGTTGCCCGGAAGGCACTTAGGGGATTGACCTTGGTAACTTGCTGCAGTTTGGTTTTCTCTTTACCTTTTTTTTTTTGCAAATTTTATTGACTTTGGATTTATTCTTTGAATTTTTTCTTTCCTGCATTCTTTTTAAGTTTTTTTTTTTCATTTCTTGGGTGTTGTAATAACCCCCCTTTATCTATTCAACCACATGCTAACAATATATACCAACTAGCTTGTAAAGATAAAGAAATGGTATTTCGAGGCATTTTTTTTAATGAAGAGTTTTGAGGCTAATATGAATCATTCAATGCACATATTTCACTAATTATTTTCCAAGAAAATTCAAAGAAGGAGTCTCAAATTAGTACATGGACAATCTCTTTTAGTTTGGTAAGAAATGGAAAACATTGTTACTTTTGAATTTCCTATCAAGGATCTAGGAGTGGCTCAAATGCATAATATTCCCCCATCTGTACTACCAAAATTTCATGGTTTGGAAAATGAAGACCTAGATGCATTCTTATTTGAGTTTGAAGTACTTTGTAGAGGATATGGTTATTGTACTAGTTCTCAAAGGTTGCAAGTGTTTCCTCTTACTCTTAGAGGAGCAGCTCTCCAATGGTTCATGAGCCTTGGTGGGAACTGCATTCAAACATGGGAAGACATGAAGAATGTATTCTTGGAGAAATATCAAGACTATTGCCAGGCCGGTGAAGATATTTTTGGAATAAAACAAAGGGAAAATGAAAGCTTGGAGTATTATGTGGAGTGATTTAGATACAACATCCAAAAATCAAAACATAAGAATTTGGTAAAAGAGACCTTGAAAACACTCATACTCAAAGGAATCAAAGATGAATTTTTAGGACCTTTAAATTTGATAGGAGCAGGTGATGTTTCTCACTTACCATATGGTGATGTTTGTAAATTGTGCATTAGTTATTCAAGAGGAATCTCCAAGATTGCTAAGAATTCTAGAGAAATTTCTTCTCAATTTTTGGAATCTACTACAAAAATAGGAGCTACAAAATCTTTTCTAAATTTAAAATTCGATGATTTGCAGGAATAACAAAAGAAGTGTAAGGATGATCATTCAAAAAATTATTTCCCATCACTATCGGGGTTTCAATAGGTATTTAAGGAAATAAATTGACCGCGAGGTATAACTCAAAACTCATCATCATTTAATACTTGGAGTGATATTTATTATCCCCAGCAGGTTCCTCAACACATATACAACCCCACAGTTCCATGGAAGACTTATAATCCTCCTTTCAATACCCCACCATATTCCCACAATGGCCCTCTCCCTTGAGCTAGATATCCCCATAGCCTCAAGCATGGTTTGCAGCCTCCTCTCTAGGGAAATTCCCCATAAAAATTCCATTACCTGAGCCACAAAAATTGCAATTCCCATCCAATGTACCACCATGTTATCCCACTCTATGGTCCCAACCATTTTTGCAACCAAATCCTAATTTCAACAATCAAGTTGCACATCAATTTAAAACCCCTATTTTTCCTACACTCTCCCCTATCAAATGTAATGTCATATCTTTTAGACATGAGAGAGGAGTGAATCCAAAAACTTCCCCTATTACAACACAACATTTACCTCGGGAAGAAACTTTAATCCATAAAACATTAGAGAAGCAATCCATGATTGGAACTTGTTCAGAAACTGTTGTTGAAACTCATAAAGAAGAAAACCCTAGAGTTTCCCTTAACCATCCTTGTCAAGCTAAAGAGAGAAATATTCAAGCTATGGAAGACCTATACAAGTTGGAGAACCATGAATATGTCTGTCCTATTGAATCTTGGTTCCAAACAATTGTTAGTACACCCCATTCCCTCATCATTCAAAAACTCTCAGTACCATATCAAGTAAGTAAGATGGTTTCTCATACTTTAATATGTGTTAAAGTGTGGATTTTAAACCTGAGTGTGATTATATTTATTATTTTTTTATGCACATGGCTTCATTGGAAGTATTCCTTCACTTAAAGGTGATATTTCTTTCTTTAAAAATAGGGTAGGATAATAGGAGAATAATGAATAAAAATGCATAACAACACTCATGAGCTGGTGCTTCCCTAAAAGAAAAACTTTTGAAATTTCTATTATCATGCACTCTCATGGTAAGAATTGTTAGAAGAAATTTACACTTAATACCTCATATTTTAAAGTGACTTTGATTGTTGATCAACATGTCAGTCAAGGATATTGTTTTAAGTTACATGTAATACTTTTTCCTATTCTAACAAATTATCATCCAGAAAATCTTTTCAAATTCCTCTTTGAAGGGACCAGTGAAAAACCTCCTATGGTGGACCACGCCTACAAAACTCTAATAAGCTTTCATAAAGAACCCTGACATGATCAACTCAAGGAATATTTTTGGTCATTATCCGAGATGTTTTTAAAATAAGTTCTTAGCGTAGCATGACCAACCGGTAAATAATAGTAATTAAAATCTTTTCATGCCAGCCTACACTCTTAAGGAGTATATTTGCTTCCCCACCTATTAAGTGACCGATCTGAGGTTAATCATAATCAGAGTATTTTTGAAAAACATAAATGAATTAATTGAGGGATAGGAAGTCTCATTGTGAGCCGGCCTACTATGAACATGGGTCCTAAGGAGAATGACATTATCACACTGGTCACCAAGCCAGGGTAATGGCTTTCAGTTGAAAAACTGGAATACAAGAGGTCTCATCGTGAGTCACCTTGTTCATTCTTGTTAGTTCTCATGAATGGCATTGTCGATAGCTAGTTACCAAGCCAAGACAACAACCTTCAATTAACTTCTAAAAAGAGAAAAATGTAAAATATTCTCAAATGACTCTAAATATATATCTAATAGGTGGGACAAAAGCATTTCATAAGGTTAAAAGGTACCCCTGTCAAGTCTATAAATGCCTGCTGGCAGCAAGGCCATGCCTATGGTATTAAAGTTGGCTCTACATTATAATTTACTTGGTTGTTTTTGCTTTCCGTGAATTCATTATCAATCTCTTTGAGAATGGATTTAAAATCCTTCTGTTGTTTTACCTTGGAGTTCTACCTTTTTTGGAATGATTTTTATGGACGTGGGACCCTTAGTGCAAATAATTCATTGTGCCCAAACAAGAGGAGATTCAACTATACATGGATAATGGTAAAATAATTACTATGGGAAGTTATTGCTATGTCCACTTTTAACACCATGGCTTTTAAATCATGTCACTCATATCTACAATGAGGATTTCAAAGTGTAACTTCTGATTAGGGATACTTACGAGATATCCTTTTGGAAATTTTAAAAGTTGGCTATTAATAACACCATTCGTGCAATTTAGTTTTTCATGACAGCTTTCATTTTAGGTTTTCTTGAAATTAGTTTAAGAAAATAAAGAGTCAAGCAGAAACTCTGTTTTAGAGCAAGCTTTATCTAGCATAGGAAATGAGATCACAAAAAATTGCAGGAACATCACCTTGAATGCCTACAAATATTTCTGATTTTTTTTTTTGCAAGGAAGTGACAGTTCCAGATTTCCTTGCATGAGAACATGCAAGATGGTCAACATGGGGGGATGTTGGGTCTTTGTTTTGTCCTATTTTTTATCTATTTCTCTCATGTTGTTGATTGGCTAAATGATTATTTTTTAAGAGTATTTGCTACTTCTTTGTTTTAACATAATTAAAATAGCATTAATGAGAGTTTAATTAAGGCTTGTATGTTGGAGAATTAAAGTTGGTTTTATTATACATTGGGACATGCCTGCACCATGCATTGCGATTCCTACACTAGTTATTGTGGGTTCCCTACACTATGTAAGATTGTTGAACTACATTCACGTTCCTACACTATGAGTCCAATGATTTTACGTTGCTTCTCTTAATTGCTTCATCAGGGCCCTACTCGAAGAGGAATATTGTGAAGCATACAATTCCAAGATTGTTAGACAGAGTGTTGGGAGTACATCTTGTATTTTGGGCAAGAACGTTGATTGTAATTACCATGGGAAACTATACCTAGAGGTTCATGACAATGTTGATATTTGCGAAATAACCAAGAAAATTATCTCTAGTTTTGAATGATGTTCAAATGAATTGCAACTAGAAGCATCAAACCATGTATAATATTAACAATAAAACCATTATGTTCAGCACATCCTGGGCATCCACGTTTACATCTTTCCCTCGCTATAGATGGCATGAAGACATGCCTTGACACACTTGCCAAAGTGGAGAGACAGCCTTAGGTAGTCCTTCGCTTTCGAATTGTTGGTGTTTGTGGTTTCTGCATGGCCACTAATACAAAATAGGTGGTGAATTGGGGGGATTGGCAATTGGATCGACCATCGTAATGAATGCAGCAATATCTGGACCAATCTTAGGAGCTTCAACAAATCCAACAAGGACAATAGAATCTACAGTGACTGGCAATAAATATACAATTTTGATATACATGGTGACATTTGTAATCGATGCGCTAATAAATGCAATGACTTATAACATGATTCGAGCCCCAGCGAATCAATCAACAACATAACAATTTAGATATTTCTCACATTCCTGAATTTTCTAGCACCATATTTGAAGATCACTTCTCTCAGTTAATCACATCTTCCAGCAACAACCACTCCAAGAAAAGAGGAACGATTCACCAGAATTGTTCCCTCTTTCTACACTCAGTTTCAAATTAATTCCTAATTTGGAAAACTGTTAATAATCTTACTGTATTTTAATTGGCTATTGAAAAAGATCCAATTTGTAAACCGATGCCTATATAAACTTCCTGGAGCAATACTCAGCTTAGTCAATCAATTAATTACAGTGAGGAAGGAAATCGGCCTAGCCAAGGATAGTTCGCATCAGAGGAAGGTGCAAAATGGAAGAGGAGCTATCCCAATGTAGCCTCACACAATTCATTAGTTGTGGATCACTCCTTTGGTCTTGCTGGAGTTGAGTGATGTTTGCATAATCAAAACACTATTTTTAGTAATCAATTGAAGCAATTTCCCAGCATATTCTATTTAATTATCTATTGTAGCTAATGACTTTGATTTCTGTGTGAACCAGGCATTCAAAGAGGGTGTGAGTTGGCTGGGTTGGCCACCAGAACATCTTGACACTACTCTCATCTTTTAGATTAAATAGCATCTAAATTATTATTTGTTGTTTGAAAGACTTAACTGTTTCAAGTCTCTTTTCCTTCTTCAATTTAACATTATTTAAATTGTTGTAGTGTTTTCCCTTCAGCTTTAAACTTCATTAATTTGCTGCATTAAGAAATTATTCATATTTGTGCTTATGCTTGGTATATTCCTCCAGTTGTTCTTATTGACCATATCTTCTTATGCGTTGATGAGCTGCAAATGATTTATACTCTGGAATATGAAAGCGATGTGAGTGGGTGTGGTTTTGAGGCACTGACAGATCCATTTAAAACTTTGCGTACAAAAACCATATATTATTTGGATGTCGTGGAGCCAATATTAATGAAAGTAAATTGTGTCATTTACTTTCCATTCAATTTCTGGAGAGTTTGCAAGATTTATTTTCAGGGCAGGGAAGGCGAGAGATTTACATTAATTTAATTGCTTTCATAAGCTATTTATGTAGCATATTTACTTGATGATGCTTTCAAGTTAACCTTACACAAAATTAGTGCAGGTAGAATTAGTGCAAGTAGAATGGTTTTGAATTGCTTTTGAATTTATTCCAGCATTTACAGTCTTTTTGTTATTATGTCAGCATTGCTTGATTTCTAGTTCAATTTTCCTTCTATTCGCTTGTAATTGGAATTTCCTTTCACATTGTTAATTGCCTTTTATTTCCTGCATGATTTAATTTTGTGGATTGATTTTTTCTTGAATTCTCTTTAGTGTAGGATTTCATTTATTGATGAGATTAAAATGCAAGATAGAATAGAATTTATTTTGCAGGTTGTGAGGGGCTTTCTTTGGAATTTCTAGTGTTGCATCTCAAAGTTCACAAACTATCCAGAATGATAAATTAAATGATGGTACATTTATAGACCCTATACTACACCCAACAATGGGATGTAATCATTTAGTCGTGATGGAAGACAATGAGTGTGAAGGGGTAGGTGAGGGAAAACACAGTGAACTCAAAGCACTTTGAGTTTATTTTGCACGCATTGAAAAAATATAGAAAAGTTGAAAAAAAAAGAGAAAAATAATGGGAAAATGAAAAAAAGAATAAAGAAATAAAAGGTGGACCCACCACCTCTTGGCATGAAAAATTTAGTTTCTGCAGGATTCAGGTTATGTGCATCTCATTACAGTTGAAGAACCACATAAGGGAAAGAAGCAACCTCAACGTATAGTAGGGCTTCCCTGGGAAACTGAGATAGAAAAATGCAGTGGCAAGAAGAGAAGCATAAAAAGAAAAACAAGCCAAGCAAGATGAATAGGTTGCTCAGAGGATGAGCAACAGTTTCAGGAGGGGGGTATGATGTGCCTCCAAATTAGACATAAATTAAGGCCCATCTAACATTTATTAGGCACATGAAGGCTATATTAAACCTCTCCTTTTACACTTAATAATTTTTTTTAGCTTTAATATGTTCATTAGGAAGGTTTATGGATAATTGCATATTTGTGCCTAATATTATTTGCTTTTGTAGAATATTGTGATAATATTAGGCAGATTATGGAGATTTGAAGGACGAGATAATTTAAGGACTAGCTCCTTACTACATGAGGATCAATATTAAATAATAAATCAACAAGATATTCTAAAATTATTGCACAGATTATGGAGCTCCAATGATTGAGAAAATCTAGGAATGTGCTCCCTGTCATTTAATGCAAATTCCTAGTGTTGGGACCAAATCCACTATTTGAGGTTTTTTGGAGGGGAAAGCTTCATTATTTCATGGGGAATGCTTGATAATATTTTTTTATAAGAGCCAACTCGAATTTTCCTCTAAAATTTGATTTTATTAGTCTTCTTATGGAGATAACTTGTACTTTTGCAGCTCCACTTTCATTTCTTGCAGGCATGTAATTGTATTTATGGAAATAATAAAGATTGGTGCCATGTTTAGCTTCTATATCTTGGTCTCCTCCATATGAATCTAAGTTTCCTTAGGCTTAACCATCATAGGAGCCTCAGAGACCTTTTGTATCATTCACTTTTCTTCCTTTCACTTCTTATTCACATGCATCTCTTGTTCTTGTCTTTTTTCTATTTTTGCATTTAGTATTGATGATTTCTTGTTGTAGGATTGGGTTAAATGGTTTAATTAAGATATTTTTCAGGATCAAAGGCATGATTTCATCCTTTTAACAGCTTTGGAAGGTCAAAGTAATCATTGAGCTACTTGGATTAGTTTTCTTATTCCCAAATCTAAATTTCTTAAAGTCCCTTGTAGCAAATAGTAGGAATTTTCTGCTATTTTTTAGAGCATGCTAATGAGATTCAATCAAGTTGATTAAAATTGAATTAGATCAAAAAAATATTCCAATTAATAAAAAAATCACCCCATTTCATTCGTACTTGATTAGTTTAGGAATTTGATAGATTAACTAGCTCACTAGTTCTTGAATTTCTAGATTCTAGACTAGTAATTTTATGCTATTTTTTATCATGTGTTAACATGGTTTTTTTTTAGTGATTCCACTTAGAATGGAGACCTAATGAATCCTATTCAATAAAAAAATTTGTCACATCCAATTTGGATTTGATTTTCTTGGTCATTCGGTGAATTCTGCCTTCTGGTAGCAAACTCTTTCCTATAGCAAATTCTTGTAGCACTCTTCCAGCATGTATATACTCACCCATATTTTCTCAAAAAGGTTGGTTTTTGTCCCTTAGGTTTGAATCATGACCCCTAGGCTCTAATAAATGGTTGAGAAGTAATAAACACCACTTAGGACTTGTCTTTTATTCCTGCAAAACATCTCAACAATTTGGGTTAATAGACAGATTTATGAAATGGATAATACAATGATAATTTTCTTGATTGCCACATCCAATGAAATTTGTCAATGGATATAAACTATTTGAAACTTAATGACTGATATTTAGTTCATGATATTTGCTTTATGCAATTATAATAGGTTTGTTTTCCTTATATTTTCTTTCTTGCAATAGGTTAAGGTTTACATTTCAAGCATTTCCATTTCTGCAACTAGTTTAGGATTTGATTCCACTAGATTCACTCCATTACATCAAGAGAGTGAAGAAAGAAAAAATTGTATGTTGCACATATAGTACCAATACCTCTTAAGTTTTTACAAGCCCTAGGTTTATAATTAAAGATGGTAGCCTTGGGAGTTGCAACATTCTTGTTGCAATACTAAGGCTCATCAGTTCCCTGGATCGAATCTACAAAATACCATTGGCAGACAACCATCATGCCCAAAATCATGTGAAAATCCCATGCGCAAAACCATAGGTAGGTCCTCCCACCTAATATAGGATCCAAAAAAAAATTCCTAGGGTGCTGCCCCAAACCCCATATAAGGGGGTTTCCACCCCCCACATATGCGACTATTCGTGGAAAGAATATAACACACACCCAACATTCTCTCACTTGTTTTATTTTCCACATAGGGGGTCAGAAGAGAGCTTATTCATTGGTCCATCCCTACAATGCCCATTGTTTCTCTACACCAAGAAAACTTCTCAGTTCTCATAGACTTCATCAATGCATCTGCATCATTCTTCAAAGTGTCCACCTTTACTAGAAACACCTTTTTGTCCTCAACCATATCCCTCACAAAGTGATATTGAACATCAATGTGATTTGTCTTGAAATGATAAGTATTTTTTTTCTCCAAGAAAATTTCACTTTTTCTATCATAGTTTATCCTTATAACTCATTGTGCTAACCCCATACTTAAACACAATCTTTGCAACCAAACTGTTTCCTTCATTACATGTGTGATTGTCGTGTATTATTCCTTTGTAGTTTAAAGTGCCACTACAAACTATCGCTTTCTCATCTAACTGATTGCACCTCAAAATAAGTTAAACACATACCCACTTGTAGATATTCTATGATCTGAATCTCCAACCTTGTTTGCATCAACAAAGCCACGAATGTCCAAAACGCTTTCCAATCTTGATCTTCCTTGGTAGCACAGACAATAATCACTAGTTCCACACAAATACATGAAAACCCACGTCACTACTATCCAATGCTCCTTCCTTGGTTTTGACATAAACATGCTCAATACTCCCACTGCATGTGTAATTTCTGGTCTAGTACAAACCATTGCATACATCAGACGATCGACTGCACTTGTGTATGGAACATGGGACATGTCCTCTTCCTCTTCTTGTGTCTTGGGACATTGTTCGTTAGATAATTTTACACCTACAGGAATAGGAACCTTCATCGGTTTATTATAATATATATTAAATCTCTACAATATTGTATCGACATGCTTCCTTTAGTTTAACCAGAGTTTCCTCTTTTCTTGATATCGTTTGATTTCCATGCCCAAAATATAGTTTGTAGTGCCAAGATTATTCATGTCAAATTTGGAGGATAATTGGGTCTTCAAATCCTAGATAATTTCTTTGTTATTTCCAATCAGCAGCATATCATCCACATATAAGACCAAATAAATAATGTGGTTACCAATTAATTTAAAATACACACAATGATCTGATTTTCTTCTGGTAAAGCCAAGTCCCCATATATATGTATCAAATTTTTTATACCACATCCTTGGTGAATATTTTAACTCATACAAAGACTTTTTTAACATGCATACTAGTTCTTTCTTACCCTTCACTGCAAAGCCTTCAAGTTGCTTCATGTATTTCTCTAATTCTAGATCCCCATGAAGAAATGTTGTCTTCACATCCATTTGTTCTACCTCGAAATCAAAAGAAACAACAATAAATAAAAGTAATCTAATGTAAGCTACCTTGGCAATAGGAGAAAAAATATCACCAAAATCAATTCCCAACACCTAGGAATAACCTTCTTCTACCAACCAAGCTTTGCATTTCTCCACCTTGTCTTCTTCATTCATCTTCTTCTTAAACACCCATTTTCTTCCAATGGTTTTCCTTCCAGCTAGCAACTCCACCATATCCCAAGCCTCATTTTATCCAAAGATTCCATTCCATCAACCATGCCCTCTTTCCATATTTTTCCATCCTCTGAATCTACTGCCTCCTTGACAATTATGGGATCATCATCAGTAATAGATAAAGAAAAATTTGAATAGAAAGTAGATGGATTATGCCTTTCTGGCTTCCTTCTTTCTCGAATTGATCTTCTCTCAGCTAGAGTTTGTGGCTCTTCATCTTCTGATCCATGTTTTGTTGTAGAGTTTGATTCTTCCTCCTTTAGCTCAAACTCCATCTTCTCAGGTTCCTTTGGTATGACTTCATGTTTAATAACATCTTTCACCTCTTTAAACACGACATCTCAGCTATACACAACCTTCCTTATTTCTGGGTTCCAAAGCTTATAACCTTTTAAACCATCCTTATACCCAATAAATATGCACCTTTCATATTTACTATCCAACTTGGTTCTTTTCTCCTTTGGAAAATGTGCATATGCATCATAGCCAAATACCCTCTGATGCGAAAGAGAGGGTTTCTTACCAGTCCATACCTCATGTGGAATCTTATCCTCCAACACTGATGAAGGTAATCTATTAACCAGGTAACATGTAGTCTCCACCACCTCTACCCAGAATTCACCTCCTATCTCGACACCACTAAGCATGCTTCTTGCCTTTTCCATCAATGTGCTATTCAATCTTTTTGCAACTCCATTTTGCTAAGGTGTGTATGGAGTATTCTGTTTCCATGCTATAACACACTTCTTACAGAACTCTTCAAATTCCTTCTTGTAGAACTCTCCACCATTATCTGTCCATGGCACCTTTATCTTATTCCATGTCTGGTTTTCCATCAGAGTCTTAAATTCTTTAAACTGATCAAAGAATTCATATTTATTCCTCATGAAATATATCCGTGTATTCCTTTAGAAGTCATATATAAATAATTCATAATACACATACTTACCCAGTGATGAAACTGACACAAGTCCAAACACATCACTATGCACAAGATCTAATATCCCTTTCACCCTCTTAGCACCAAAGGGGAAACTCACCTGATTTGGCTTCCCATATAAATAATGTTCACATAAATCGAAATCTAGAGAGCAATTAAACATACATTATTTAATCTTTCTGCAACTCCATTTTGATCAAGTGTGTGTGGAGTATTCTTTTGCCATGTTATAACACACTTCTTACAAAACTCTTCAAATTCCTTCTTGGAGAACTCTCCACCATTATCTGTCCTCGACACCTTTATCTTATTCCCTACCTGGTTTTCCACCAGAGCCTTAAATTATTTAAGTCGATCAAAGACTTCATATTTCTTCCTCATGAAATATATCCATGTATTCCTTGAGAAGTCATCTATAAATGATACATATTACACATACTTATCCAGTGATGGAACTGATACAAGTCCAAACACATCACTGTGCACAAGCTCTAATATCCCTTTCTCCCTCTTAGCACCAGAGGGGAAACTCACCTAATTCTACTTCCCATATAAAAATGTTCACATAAATCACAATCCAGAGAGTAATTAAACATACCTTATTCAAAGGATCTTCTCTCCAATATGTACAAGCCTTTGATTCCATAGAATGTTCTTTTCTCCAGAGACCACTATATTTTTTGCTCCGCTTTCAAGAACCCATCAATAGCAGTACTACCTAGAATCTTGTACAGATTTCCGATCCAAACTCCCCGCATCAATACCAATGCTCCCTTAACCATCTTGCAGGTATCTTTCTTGAACATTGTTTTTACATCTGCATCATCCATCTTGCTTAAAGAAATTAGACTTCTGGCCAATGCAGAAATATGCAGAATACCTGAAAGTGTTCTAATCTTTTGACCTTGCAAATTCAAATTAACTTTTCCACGTCTGAAGATTCTAGCCTTCCTATCATCCCCTAAGAAGACATCACAACCATCATATTTTTCATACTCATAGAACCACTCTCTATGGGGACTAAAGTGAAATGATTGACTTGAGTCAATCAACCATGCCTCATGATATACATGTTTACTGGAAGAATAAGCCAAGTACACATCCCCACCTTCATCTAAGTTGGTTTTCTCCTCTGTAGAAGGAGCATCATTAGATCCCTTTCCTTTCTCAAGAACTTTAGACCTACAATGTTTTTTGTAGTGCCCTTCCTTTCCACATTTCCAACATACCTTTATAGGTTTTCCTATAGATTTATGTCTCCCTCTATATTTATATCTCCCATTCGAGGAATTATTTTTGTTTATGTTCTGGGTTCGTCCTCATACAGACAAGTCATATCCATTCTGGCCCTCGGTATTTTTCCGTCTCATCTCCTCCAATAGTAAGGATGAGACTATTTCATCAAACTTCAAGGTAGCTATATTGCTACCTATCTTAACAACCAGGCTTTCTCACGAATCTAGTAGAGAACATAACAAACTGATGCACTTATATTCATCTGAAATTTTAATATCAATAGATAACAAATGTATTACCATAGTATTAAAGGTGTTTATATGCTATTTCATCGAGTCTCTATATTTATCCTCAGGTTATACATCTTTTTCCGTAGGAACAGTTTGTTGACCATAGACTTATATTGGTACAAAATCCATAACTTATCCCATAAAGCCTTCATCGTAGCTTCCCCTAATAAATTCAACAATAGTGAATCTGAGATACATAATTGTATTGTGCTCTTTTCTTCCTGATCCAACTTCACCCAGTCTTTGTCTGACATTAACATTGGTTTAGTACATGGATCTACTATGATACACTAATATTTATCCACTAGCATATCCTCCATCTTGAGCTTCCACAAATCAAAACTTTGACCATTAAATTTCTTGATCTCTATCTATCCACTGCTCGCCATCTTATTTCACCGCAAGAATCGATCATGTAGATCTCCCACTGAACAAGGTCTACCATAGGATCGAGTAAAACCCCTCAGCAGCAAAGGTGTCCCCTTGAAGCCAAAATGTCTCTGATACCAAATGTAGGTTTTAACCCTATACATAAATTAGTTGCAGATGAATTTTGAAAAACAAAAAATAAACAATGACAAGAATATAAAACAAATACACATAGATTTCCCCTAAATCCCAAAACTGAGAATACTAGATTGATTTTTCATTATATTCCTTCCAATGTTACAATATATATATATATATATATATATATATATATATATATATTATATATATATATATTATCATAAACCCCAATCCACTAACCCTATATTAGAACATAATTGTAGTTTCCTTAATTGTATCTACAAAATACCATGGGCAGAAAAGCATCATGCTCAAAACCATGTACAAAACCCATGCACAAAACCATAGGTAGGTCTACACACCTAATATAGGGTCCAAAAAAAAATTCCCAAGGCACTGCCCCAAACCTCGTACAAGGGGGCTACCGCCCCCCTAAAACCCCCCGATAGGAGGGGCTACGCCCGACGCAATGAACAAGAGGGTATCGCCACCCTCGGGCCCCCGCTCCTATGACCCCCCAAAGTGTGCAGATAGTCATGGAAAAAATATAGCACACACCCAACATTGCTCCTATCAAATTTAAAGGTTCGAAAAATTCATCTTTAATTCCTTTGAGTAGGAGTGTTTTCAAGGTCTCTTTTTCAAATGTTTATGTTTTGATTTTTAAATGTTGTACCAAAATTGCTCCACATATTCCTCCAAAATTTCATCTTCCCCTTGTATCATTCCATAAATATCTTCATTGGCATGGTAGTAGTCTTGATATTTCTTCAAATTTAATACATTCTTCATGCCTCCCCACGTTTAAATGTAGTTCCCTCCAAGGTACATGAACCATTGGAGAGTTTATATTTTAAGAGTAAGAGGAAAAATTGCAAGTGTAATAACCATATCCTCTACAAAGTACTTAAAACTCAAATAAGAATGTATCTAGGTATTCGTTTTCCAAACCATGAAAATTCAATAGAGTAGAAGGGGTAATATCATGCATTTTTACCACTCATCCTGGATCATTGATAGGGAATTCAAAGTTAATGATGTGTTTCATTTCATCCCAAAATAGAAGAGGTTCTCCATTTTCTACTTTGAGACTCCTTCCTCAAATATTCATGCCAACCAGTTAGTGAAATAGGTGCATTGGAATATTAATATTAGCCTCAAACCCCTCATTGAAAAATGCCTCAAAATACCATTTTTTTATTCACAACAAGATAGATGTTGTATCCTATCACCACATGAATTAGTATATATATGGGGGGGAGGGGGTGTCTTACAACACCCTAAAAATGAAAATGAAATGTGTAGGAAGCAAAAGACAACTCACAAGAAAAAATAAGTGAAGAGAAAACCAAGCTGCAACAAGTTATGAAGGTCAATCCCCTAAGTGCCTCCTCAGCAACAGCGCCAAAATGTTGGGTGTTGTATAGGTTATATTAATGTACCAAGATTTAATATCAATCTAGGGTCTGTGGACTTTGAGATGCAACATTGGAAATGCCAGAGAAAAACTCTGACAACCTGCAAAACAAAACCCTAACTGTTATGAAACCAGCTCAATAAAAAGATAGAAAAGATAGATCCACGCCTTAGAATTTAGCCTCTTTGAGGGGGCAACCTCCTTTACATTACATAAATGAAAAATTCTTGGATGATTCAGATGACAATACCTTATTTCTATATATAGGAGTCTAAGGAGTCACAATATAACCCATCCGACCTAAAAATAATAATATAAAGCCACAAAAATAACAATAGAGGGATTCTATGGGGCACAGTAATAACAATATGGGGACAATAGGGGCACAATAATATTAGTAAGGGGTACAACTACAATACTAATGGGGTAATCACTAGTATTATAGGGACCCAACATGCCGCTCTCCTTCAAAAAAGTGTTGTCCTCAATGCTTGTGTGGTTCTGGATGCTTCTCTATAAAATTCTAATCCTCCCATGTGGAATCTTCAACAGATAAGTTCTTCCACTTGATAAGATACTCTGAAATTGATCGATTTCGTAGCTGTCGAGTTCTTGTTTTTTTTACTGCTTCTGGTTCCAATATAATTTTTCCTTCCTTGTCAAGTTTTGGCAATATTGTTTGAACAAGGAGCTTATCGCCTATAACCTTCTTTAAACATGAAACATGGAAAACTGGGTGTAATCGAGAAGCTGCAGGAAGCTCTAATTTGTATGCCATAGTACCAATATTTTGCAACACCTTGTATGGACCATAATAC